>CAUYQU010050728.1:0-29402 GCA_963574635.1 Cheracebus regulus | reverse complement strand
TGGGTTGGTTCCAAGTCTTTGCTATTGCAAAGAGTGCCACAATAAGCATACATGTACACGTGTTTGGTTGAATGTTTTATAGTCCTTTGGGTATATACCCAGTAATGGGATTGCTGGGTCAAATGATATTTCTGGTTCTAGATCCTTGAGGAATCACCACACTGCCTTCCACAATGGTTGAACTAATTTACACTCCCACCAACAGTGTAAAAGTGTTTCTGTTGCTTGACATCCTCTCCAGCATCTGTTGTCTCCTGATTTTTTTCAATGATCACCATTCTAATTGGCATTAGATGGTATCTCAATGTGGTTTCGATTTTCATTTCTCTAATGACCAGTGATGTTCATAGGTTTTGTTCATAGGTTTGTTGGCTGCATAAATATCTTCTTTTGAGAAGTGTCTGTTCATATCCACTTTTTGATGGGGTTTGTTTTTTCTTGTAAATTTATTTAATTTCTTTGTAGATTCTGGATATTAGTGCTTTGTCACTAATATCCAGAGCAGATTGCAAAAATTTTTTCCCATTCTGTTGGTTGCCAGTTCACTCCAATGATAGTTTTTGTTTTGTTTTGTTTTATTGTTGTTGTTGTTTTTTTTTTTTTTTGCTGTGCAGAAGCTCTTAAGTTTAATTAGATCCCATTTGTCTATTTTGGCTTTTGTTGCCATTGCTTTTGATATTTTAGTCATGAAGTCCTTGCCTATGCCTATGTTCTGAATGGTATTGCCTAGGTTTTCTTCTAGGGTTTTTATGGTGTTAGGTCTTATGTTTAAATCTTTAATCCATCTGGAGTTAATTTTTGTATAAGGTGTAAGGAAGGGATCTAGTTTCAACTTTCTGCATATGGCTAGCCAGTTTCCTGGCAGTCCATAATCTTAGAAGAAACTTTTTGTCTTTGATTAAAAAAATTAACTGTTTTTCTTAATGATTTTATTGGTTATTTTGTGACATAATAATTTGCCAGTCTCTTCCACATACCATCTTATTTAAAGTCTCATAACAACCTTAGTAGGAAGGTATTATAATTTTCATTTCACAGATAAGAAAACTGAAGACTAGAGAAATTAACTTGCAGAAGGCCATAAGCTAGAAGTGGTTAAATTTCATCTTGAAACCAGAAATGCCTGACTCCTATGCTCAGGCTTTCCTATTATAATATCACACTGCTGTCTATCCTTTTTGTTATCACGGGACCTTCAGCTATATCCAGCTCTAAACCACCAACACTATCTAATTTCTTCCAATGCTAAACTAAATGGAAATGGAAAATCCACTTTTTCTAATCTATTAGGATTGGGGGGCAGATTGTGGACTAGTTTTTCCCCTATCCAGTCAAACCAAACATAATGAAATTTCCTCTGTAATTTTCTTCTAAAATGGTTTTGATCCAGACATTCAGTTCTCTCTTCAGTATGATCATTAGACTATTACCTTCAAAATGACAGTTTTGTGCATTTTTCATCGGTGGATTGCTCACATCTCCCAATATGGTCAGCATGTAGTAGGCATCCATATTTATTACATCGAAGAGCTCTTTTCTCATTTTTGTTGCAACCTGCAACTTCCCTTAGATTTCCTCTCCAACCCTCAGTTACTCTGATGGTCATCTCTTAGGTGATGAAGCTCAAGTCATAGAGTATGTCTAAATCTGAGTCTCACAAATGTCTAAAAGTATTGTTCTTTGAGAAGAGACAACAGAATTACTAAGTGAGAAATAATGGAAGTAAAAGCAATGAAAATAAAAATAAAAATTATTTCTATCTCCCAATTCATCAAAAATAAAATTGAGGCAATATTTGATCCTGATGAGGGTGCAATGAAAGGAACAGGCTCTTTTTTGCTACTGAGACCATAAAGTGGGACAGTCTTTGTTCACAAGTAATTTGTCAATGTGATCAAAAGCTGAAGCATTCTTACTGCTGATTTACTTTTCTAAATGAAGAAAAGTCTTTACATACGAAGATGATCATCAGAGCTTTATTTTTAAGAAGCCATCAACCACCTGAATGTCCAGAAATATTAAAATATGGTTACATAGACTAGAGTAATTCATACTAGTAGAATACTATACATCCATCAAAATTATGCTTAGAATAACTTATTATAATATATAAAATTCTATTTTTCTTAGGCTAGTCCTTTTGGAAGGAGAATGTGAGATGAAGGCTTGTATGCCCGTCATTTTTTTTTTTTAGGGTGAGATTCCGTGGTGCAGGTATGGAGAACACAACAGAGTTACAGAAATAGCCAACATAAGGATGTGTTTTTGTGTTGTTCATGGCTGACTGGAGTTCAAACCCAGCAGGACCTTCAGAGGGGTCTTATAAAACAGAGATCATAAGTATCTTTCTTCGTAACAAAATGGGGAGATCCTGCCTCTCTTTGGTCAAGAGTGCCTCTTGTGCACAACTCCAGGTTGTACATAGGGTCCCTATGAGTGCCCCTGTTTGTAGAATCAGAGAAACCTTCAGGCTGGAAGCAGAAGTCTGCATAACACGCCTCCAACTGTGCCTGCCCGAAGCCCATCAAAACCTGCATGGAACTGGCCACTCTTGCAGTGCTTGGAGTTAGTGTTGAGATTGACAGGATCGTGGACTGATGTAGATTCTCCATTAATTTCAAGATGCACTCATTGTATTGTTACAATATTGTGAGGGAAAGCTAAGAGCTAAAGTTACATGCTCAATAGTATCTCAACTAATTCATACATTCAGTAATCTATTGAGTGCCAGATATGTTCCTCGTTCTGCGAAATCAAGGAATAAGACCAAATTCTTTTCCTCTTGGGAGTGTACATTCTAGTGAAGGAAGAGGGTTTTGGGACAGGGCTGGGTAACAGACAATCAACAAATAAATAAACAAAGTAATTAATAGTTATGATTAGAGCTAGGCTAGAAATGAACAGGTGTAAAACAAATTAACAATGCAGCAACACTTAGAAAAGTGACTCATTAAAGATAAATCAGAATGTTATCAGGGCAGTTTCTGGGTAGCAGAACTTATTCCATAATATTTTTGTGTTTTCTAAATTTCCTATAGTCAGCATAAACTTTTCTTAATAATTAGAAAAAAACAATTATTATTAAAAATTACTAAAAGAAAAAGAAATCATTCCTTACTACCTGGGTAGCCCCTGGAAATGATGCATCTATACCCTACTCTGTACTTGGTCTTCTTGCTGTGTGGCTTTGAGCTTTTCATAGCCTTTCAGAAATTTCACACAGGGAAAACAGATGTATGGGTCGTGTGTGTGTGTGTGTGTGTGTGTGTGTGAATAAAAAGGAAATCCTGACTTAACATAGAACTTGGTAAGCCACTGCTTCTGAAACATAACTTATCCCATTTTCTACTTGCTAACAAGGCCAGCGATCCATGAAGTTGATTCTTTTTTGGGTTTTGGTGCCTCAGCATTTAAATTAATGGTTTGAGAGAGAGTAAAGTCTATTACTGTATGCAGCATAGCTAGCAATTGTTTAAATTCAGAATAAACTATTGATAGAGTTACACTTTCAGTTTTCAAGGTGCCTAACAAGCATTGTGACTGGCATTGCTTTCCTCTTCCGCATTACAAGGTGTTGCCAGAAACGCAAATCTATAAGGGACTCTGCCGCTTACCATCTGCTTGATACTCAGGGTCTCCAAATGGCCCCAAAAGGTGGTGGCTGTTTGCAGTGCTTGGACTTTTGAATTGCATTAAGTACCAATCTGAATTTTCTATTTGGCTGACCTCTAAAGAATGACAGAGGAGACCAATGCAGACATCAAGTACCCAGCAAAGCAACCTTTAGGGACAATAGTTGCTCCCGTCCCAGATGCCAGTGTGACCAATTCAGCAATTGTGTCTTTCCCAGGGATAAAATGAAAATTGTGTCAGTGAAGCTAGAATCATAGAGTGATGATCTGAGAGTCAGTGAGAAGAAAGTCACTGACCTTGGAGAGGTTTAAGAATGCCTTACGAACAGCTATCCAGAACATAATTAAAGGCATTTTAACATCATAAGCCTTGAAGAATGCAAACCATCACTGCTGCACACTGGGGAGGAAAAGATATTGCTTTTATAGCTGCAGAGCTTATGGTCAGAAGTGATGTGAAATATTGGAAATGTGACAGTTTTATAATAATTTTATTCTTGCTCATTGTGATAATTTTCATTTGCAGCTTTTTACCTTTGAATATCCATCTTTTCCCCGTAACATTAGGGGCTGTGGTTTTAATTTAAGGAATTACAGCAAATGGTACAGGCACAAGCAAACAGATAATGGTGTTTATGATGCTCTTGTTATTTGAAGAATTAAAAGTTCTGAGTGAATTTTTCTCCCTGTTAATAAAAGTAATAGAGCCCTAAATGAAATATGGCCTCTTCTTTCTTTTCATATTGTCACTAACTCTTCCTATATCCTATTCTGTCTCTTAGTTGCTGTGTATTTTGGCTATGGAAAGGGAGGCAGGATCGTTTCTGTCAATTAATCTATTCTGCTCTGGTTTTTTTTTCTTACCTATATTCTTCTCCCAAATACCATATGTATTTTTTTTTAACAACCCAAGTTAGAATTAGCACTACAGTTCATCTAGTTTAAATATTTTCATTTCTCAGATGAGGTGAAATACAGTCACAAAACACCATAGCAGCAGAACCAGGACTAGAGTCTAGACCCAATACCATGAAAACTGTAGCTGACACTGAGCATTTGCTAGGTGACAGACAGAAGCTCTACACACATCAAATGCATGAACACTCTTCAGCCTCAGAGTGTCTGTATGAGATAGGTCTTGCTATTCTTGTCACCCTCATTTCATAGTAAACTGAGGCACGGAAAGTCACAAAAATGGAATAAACAATAAACTGAGGCACAGAGAGTCTAGGGTACGTACCCAAAGTGATGCACTTCCTGGGTGCCTCTAGCTGAATAAGTCAGGTTGTTGGATCTGAACCTGCACATTCTGCTGCATTCAAGTGCCCGAGGATCTTCACGAGGTTTGTTCCTTCCATTTTCCCAGAATGCTTTCTCAGAAGTATTGGCCACTCAACATTGCTTTCCTGTTCCTTATGACAAGGTGTTTCCAGAAACACAAATCTGTAGAGACTCTGCTGCTTACCTGACACTCAGGGTCTCCAAATGGCCCCAAAAAGTGGTGGCTGTTTGCAGCACTCGGACTTATGAATTACATTAAGTACCAATCTGAATTTTCAGAACTATTGAAATGTGTTAAGTACCAATCTGAACGTGTGCATTCACATGTAGGGTCACATACACGTGTATGTGCTGTGGACTTGTTCTGATGCTGATTTGTTAACTGGTTTTCTGTCCAGGGCTGACAATGTTGTTTAGCACAGGTCTTTTGAGGGGTTTGTCAAAGAAACAGGGAATGTGACACTTAGCTTTGAAAATATTAAAATGTAGTTGTAGAATCAAAGCAGTTAAAATTAATTAAATGTATCGAGTAATTATTATATGGAGTACAGGGTACTAAATATTCATAAACTTGTGATCAAATCAGGATCCAAAATGCTAGTTATTAGTTTGTTTACTTAAAAGTCTTGGAATACTGAGGTCAAGGGTAGTGGCTCATGCCTGTAATCCCAACAGTTTGGGAGGCTGAGGTGGTTGGATCTCTTGAGGCTAGGAAGTCAAGATAAGCCTGGCCAACATGGCAAAACCTTGTCCCTATTAAATATACTAAACCTAGTCAGGCATGGTGGCATATGCCTTCAGTCTAGCTACTTAGAAGGCTGTGGCCTGAGAATCACTTGAACCTGAGAGGCATAGGTTGCAGTGAACACAGATTGCACCACTGCGCTCCAGCCTGAGTGACAGAGGGAGACGCCGTCTCAAAAATAAATAAATGAAAATTAAAAAAAATTAAATTAAAATGTTTTGGAATAATTTATAAGCAATCTTTATGAGCCAATTTATATAAAGATAAGTCTTGTAAAAGAATTGTGACTATGTGAAATTTCTGATTTTTAATCCTCTGAGACATTTTCTAAATATTCTTTCTTTTTGATTTTTTAAAATCACAAGTAAGTTGCAATGTGATCATATTTTAGATATGCTATTATTTAATAAGAGACTTGATGGTCACATCTCAGGAGACCACACCCACAGAGCTATGGTTGGTTGGCATATTCCTTCAGTTTTCATGAGAACCTTTCTGACTATGAAGGTCTGTAAACTGAATGTTCATAAGAAAGGAAATGTCTAAAATATATCTTATGTGACACAAAGATCACCAAAATATTCAAAGCACAGTTGCCGTGTTTAAGAAATAGAGACTTCAGTTAAGAGACAAGACATAGTAACATTTCTAAGATCCTCTTCTGACTGTCCTGTGAATTCATACAAGGGTTAGATTACTTTGACAGAAGTATAATCCTCAAAATCTGTCCAATGGTGAGCTGGTAAATGAGTGGCATAGATGTGTGCCATGAGATCAGGCTGGAAAAAAGTGTGTGAACATGTCAGGCAGGAGAAGGGGTTTGAGCTGAAATTTTAATGATGGATAAGCTTTAGAAAGGCAAATAGAGGTGAAGAAAGAGATGGGACATTCCTTCTCAATGTCAAAACCAATTTTCAAGAAAACCATAACAGGAACAAACTTGCACTTCTCTTCCACTTTCGAATTCTTTTGAACTTGCTGCCAATAAACAGGTGCTAATAAAACTGTTCAGATTCTAAAGTTCTCCTTGGGCCATACTCTTGTTATAGGCATGGCTAAAGCCCTTAAAGGTGGAAATGGCATCTGCCCCTCTCCCCTGTGATTTCTTTTTATATACTAAGTAGATTTATTATAGGAAGAGCCTGCCATCCTAAATAATTAGGTTCCTTATTTTTCAATTTCCCCTAGACTATGGCGAGTATTTCACATCAGGACCTGCTCTCCATTTCACCAGTCATTCATTTTCTCTCCTCTTTTCTCTTTTCTCTCTTCTCTGTATCCTCCTCTCCATCTTCCATCTCTTCCTCCCTCCCTCCCCTTATGCATTTAGGAAATATAATTGTCTCAACATTTCGATTTACAGGAAGGGAGCTGAATGTCCAGTTTAGGTCTCCAGACAAAAGCATACTTGTTCCAGTTCTGTCATGTAACAGAGTGAAATAGAATGAGGCTCTCATGCTTCCATTAACTTAGTGGTTCTTTTATTCCAAGCACCCTCCTCCTCTATTTTGCACATATCTTCCTTGGAAACTTATGGGAAGACAGGATTATTTGTCAGGGCAATATGTAAGCATATCTTTCTTGGAAATCTTATGGGAAGACAGGGTTATTTGTCAGGGCAATATGTAAGCATTCTTAAGTCCTTGGCTATTCAACATTTACCCTAACATTAATATAAAATGTTCTGGAAGAGAGTACCTTCAGTTTATCTTTGCTACACCAGTAGGTAAATAACTATTAGGTGGCTTGATTACAGAAATTTGGGGTGGTATTAAGATAGGTATAATTTTCTTTAAACTATGTCTCTTTTACACTGGATAATTCATTTGCTAAGTGATGAAGCTGAAATTTTTCTTAAAGCATGATATGGTTTGGCTATGTCCTCACCCAAAACTCAACTTGGTGTCCCCCAGAATTCCCACATGTTGTGGGAGGGATCCATGGGGAGGTAATTGAATCATGGGGGCCAGTCTTTCCCATGCTATTCTCATGATAGTGAATAAATCTCACGAGATTAGATGGGTTTATCAGTGGTTTCTGCTTTTGCTTTGTCTTTATTTTCTCTTGCTCCGACCACACAAGAAGTGCCTTTTGCCTCCCACCATGATTCTGAGGGCTCCTCAGCCATGTGAAACTGTAACACCAATTACACCTGTTTTTCTTCCCAGTCTCAAGTATGTCTTTAATTAGCAATGTGTATATGGACGAATACAAAGCCTCTGCCTCTGTCGAGTCAGCTGGTTGGTGTGTGTGTATGTGTATATACAAACCTCATGCCGGTCAACATGGTAATGTAAGTTTCATTTATCTGATTTTTAACTATTGTATAACTTAGCCTCTGTACTCTCAGTTTTAAAGAAGTCCTGTTTTCGGCCAAATTCATGATTACTTCCAAAGACAAAATTTTATAACTTAAATTTGCAAAGCAAATGTCAAGCAAGCAGCATCTAGGCTGATGTTCCTCAAATTGTGGTTTGTGGTCTATCTACCTCAAAAGTACATGGAGATGTGTTAAAAATGTAGATTCATTTACTTTAACAT
Organism: Cheracebus regulus; assembly: GCA_963574635.1. Lineage (NCBI taxonomy): Eukaryota > Metazoa > Chordata > Mammalia > Primates > Pitheciidae > Cheracebus > Cheracebus regulus. The sequence goes on along the minus strand of CAUYQU010050728.1, from coordinate 21,203 downwards.
GGATCGATTGAATAGAAATTTTGAAAAAAGTTACAAGAATCTATATTTTTCACAGGCTCCTTATGTTATTTATTTGACCACCCAAATTTGATAACAAATGATGCTATCGTCTGTTGAGCCTATACATCTAGAAGTATAAGATGTAGCCAAGTATTGAGAAATCCTGCACAATTGGTTAAAGAACAGACCTGACTCCATCGCTGGCCATGTGTGTGATGTGGCATCTCTCTAGTTTCATTGGACAATTTTTTCAATAACTTTCTTTTTTTTTTTTGAGACAGAGTTTCACTCTTGTTACCCAGGCTGGAGTGCAATAGTGCGATCTCGGCTCACTTCAACCTCTGCCTCCTGGGTTCAAGCAGTTCTCCTGCCTCAGCCTCCCAAGTAGCTGGGACTACAGGCGCACATCACCATGCCCAGCTAATTTTTGTATTTTTCAGTAGAGACGGGGTTTCACCATGTTGATCAGGATGGTCTCGATCTCTTGATCTCATGATCCACCCGCCTCGGCCTCCCAAAGTGCTAGGATCACAGGAGTGAGCCACTGCACCCAGCCTCAATAACTTCTTTACTACATCCACAGTAGCTTCTATTGTATCTGTAGTCTGGCCATTTGCTTGAGGGTGGTGATGGTTTTAGTAAAGTTTCCAAGCACTAATTCCATAAGCTCAGCAGATTCACAGGCACGCCCATGTTCCAAAGTAGAAAGTACAGCAATTTATGCATTACAGATAACTGGCAGAGTGCACAACTTCTGCAGCAAATATTTAAGCAAATTAGAAGAAGTTGGAGAGATTTCGATAAGTCTTGGAACAGTCCTCGTGAATTGATCTAAATTCTTGACCAATGTTTCATTTCCCAAGGAGTGTTTGCTTCATTTGACAGGAAAATGCCAGATATGTTTTAGTTTTCCATTGTGTTTTCTGTCACCATTATCAGAATCGATTTGAAGACATAGCTAAAAGCTAAGCCAACACTTTATGTAGTTTGGCGAAGATAATAAGATGTCTGCTTGCTGTAATGTTGATTCTTGAGCATATTGAAAATTGATTCACAGTGGCTTCTATCATCCAGCTTTATTTTTATTCATACTAAAATGCAGTGCTTTGGAAGGTAACAAGACAATCATCAGCAATTTTCAGAAACAATGCTTTATTAAATAGTATAATGTGTATCAAGTACTCAACACAGAACCTGACACTTGGTAGAATTTAACTAATAGTTACAACTATGTTTTCTAAAAAAATAATTAACCTTATCCTACTACCTCTGTAATAAAAAGTGACAATTCAACAGGAAGTCAGGAGTTAAATATGTATGTTTGGAGAAGAATTTCAGCACTAACCTGACCAGATGAAAATTACAGAAAGTGAAGGAAGGTTCCTGAAAAGACTGAAGCCTACCTAACAGCATTGCCAGCCTCCTTCCTATCCTGTAGAGCCACCCTTCCAAAGCCTACAGAGGCTGAAATGCCAGTTCCTTGCTTGCCTGGCCTCCCTTGCTGCCAGGGCACTGGCTTGTGTTCCAATCCTGACCAGTATCACCTAAGACCAAACCAGTTGACAATGTTGTAAAAGATTTTCCATCCTAATATAAAAGAAAGACAAACGGGAACACAGCTTTTTCCATTTTTCCTGCTTTTTATATTTTTGCATATGTGTAAGGGTGTATTAGGCTGTTCTCACATTGAAATAAAAAACTACCTGGGCATGGTGGCTCATGCCTGTAATCCCAGCACTTTGGGTGGTTGAAGCAGGTGGATCACCTGAGGTCAGGAGTTCGAGATCAACCTGATCAACATGAAGAAACCCCATTTCTATCTACCAACAATACAAAATTAGCTGGGCAGGTGGAACATGCCTGTAATCCCAGCTACTCAGGAGGCTGAGGCAGAAGAATCACTTGAACAAGGTGGCAGAGGTTGCAGTGAGCTGAGGCCATTTCATTGCACTCCATCCTGAGCAACAAGAGTGAAACTCTATCTCAAAAAATAAAAAATAAAAAAAAAAAACCTACCTGAGACTGCGGAATTTCTACTTGAGACTGGGTAATTTATGAAGAAATTTAATTGGCTCATGGTTCTGCATACTGTACCAAAAGCATGGCTGGGGAGGCCTTAGGCAACCTACAGTCATGGCAGAAGGAGAGGCATGGCATAGTGGTAAGCCAAGTATGTCTTTCATGGTGGCAGGAGAGAGAGTGAAGGGGAAACTGCTGCACACTTGTAAACCATCAGATCTCATGAGAACTCATTCACTACCACGAGAACAGCATAAGGGAAATCCACCCTGTGATAGTTAATATTGAGTGTCAAATTGATTGCATTGAAGGATGCAAAGTATTGTTCCTGGGTATGTCTGTGGGGGTGTTGCTAAAGGAGATTTTTTTATTTTATTTTACTGAAAGTTCTTGGGTACATGTGCAGATTTTGCAGGATTGTTGCATAGGTACACACATGCCATGTTGGTTTGCTGTCTCCATCCCCCTGTCACCTACATCAGGCATTTCTCCCAATGCCTCCCCGACCTCCCCAACCCCTGCGTTACCTCCCCTAGCCCCCTACTCCCCAGTAGACCCCAGTGTGTGATGTTCCTCTCCCTGTACCCATGTGCTCTCATCGTTTGACACCTGCCTATGAGTGAGAATATGCAGTGTGTGGTTTTCTGTTCTTGTGTTAGTTTGCTGAGAATGATGGGTTCCAGATTATCCATGTCGCTACAAAGGACATGAACTCATCCTTTTTAAATGGCTGCATAGTATTCTATGGTGTATATGTGCCACATTTTCTTTGTCCAGTCTATCATCGATGGGCATTTGTGTTGGTTCCAGATCTTTGCTATTGTAGAGTGCCACAATGAACATATGTGTGCATATGTCTTTATAATAGAACAATTTATAATCCTTTGGGTATATACCCAGTAATGGGATTGCTGGGTCAAATGGAATTTCTATTTCTAGATCCCTGAGGAATCATCACACTGACTTCCACAATGGTTGAACTAATTGACACTCCCACCAACAGTGTAAAAGTATTCCTATTTCTCTACATCCTCTCCAGCATCTGTTGTCTACAGATGTTTTAATGATCGCCATTCTAACTGCTGTGACATGATATTTCAATGTGGTTTTCATTCGCATATCTCTAATGACCAATGATGATGACATTTTTTCATTTGTTTGTTGGTCTCATAAATGTCTTTTGAAAAGTGTCTGTTCATATCCTCAGTCCACCTTCGAATGGGTTTTTTTTTTTTTTCTTGTAAATCTGTTTTAGTTCTTTGTAGATTCTGGATATTAGGCCTTTGTCAGATGGGTAGATTGCCAAAATTTTTTCCCATTCTGTTGGTTGCTAGTTCACACTGATGATTGTTTCTTTTGCTGTGCAGAAACTATTAAGTTTAATTTGATCCCATTTGTCTATTTTGGCTTTCGTTGCCATTGCTTTTGGTGTTTTAGTCATGAAGTCCTTGCTATGTCCTGAATGGTTTTGCCTAGGTTTTCTTGTAGGGTTTTTATAGTGTTAGGTCTTATGTTTAAATCTTTAATACATCTGGAGTTAATTTTAGTGTAAGGTGTCAGGAAGGGGTACAGTTTCTGCTTTCTGCACATGGCTAGCCAGTTCTTTCAACACCATTTATTAAGCAGGAAATACTTTCTCCATTGCTTGTTTTTGTCAGGTTTGTCAAAGATCAGATGGTTGTAGCTGTGTGGCATTATTTCCAAGGTCTCTTTTCTGTTCCATTGGTCTATATCTCTGTTTTGGTACCAGTACCATGCTGTTTTGATTACTGTAGCCTTGTAGTACAGTTTGAAGTCAGGTAGCTTGATGCCTCTTGCTTTGTTCTTTTTGCTTAGGATTGTCTTGGCTATATGGGCTCTCTTTTGCTTCCATATGAAGTTTAAAGTGTTTTTTCCAGTTCTGTGAAGAATTTGACTTCCTCCTTTCCTAATTGAATATGCTTTATTTCTCTTTCTTGCCTGATTGCTCTGGCTAAAACTTCCAATGCTATATTGAATAAGAGTGGAGAGAGAGACATCCTTGTCTAGTGCCAGATTTGATATTGGCAGTCGGTTTGTCATAAATAGCTTTTATTATTTTGAGATACGTTCCATCGATACCTAGTTTATTGAGAGTTTTTAGCATAAAGGGCTGTTGAAATTTGTTAAAGGCCTTTTCTGCATCTATTGAGATAAGCATTTGGTTTTTGTCTTTGGTTCTGTTTGTGTGATGGATTATGTTTATAGATTTACATATCTTGAACCAGCCTTGTGTCCACGGGATGAAGCCTACTTTGTCATGATGGATAAGCTTTTTGATGTGGTGTTGCCATCAGTTTGCCAGTATTTTGTTGAAGATTTTTGTGTCAATGTTCATCGTGGATATTGGCCTGAAGGTTTCTTTTTTAGTTGAGTCTCTGCCAGGTTTTGGTATCAGGATGATGTTAGTTTCATAAAATGAGTTAGGGAGGATTCCTACTTTTTGTATTGTTTAGAATAGTTTCAGAATAAATGGTACTATCCTCTTTGTATGTCTGGTAGAATTAGGATGTAAACCCATCTGAACCTAGACTTTTTTTGGTTGGTAGGCTATTAATTGCTGCCTCAACATCAGGCCTTGTTATTAGTCTATTCAGGGTTTCAACTTCTCCCTGATTTAGGCTTGGGAGGGTGTAAGTGTCCAGGAGTTTATCCATTTATTTTACTGGTTTATGTACACAGAGTTGTTTGTAGTAATCTCTGATGGTAGTTTGTAATTCTGTGGAATCGGTGGTGATATCCCCTTTATCATTTTTTATTGCATCTATTTGATTCTCTCTCTCTCTCTTTTTTTATTAGTCTGGCTAGCGGTCTATTTTGTTGATTTTTTTTTTTCAAAAAAAAAAAAACAGCTCCTGGATTTGTTGATTTTTTTTTAAAGGGTTTTGTGTGTGTGTGTGTGTGTGTGTGTGTGTGTGTGTGTGTGTGTATGTGTGTGTGTGTGTCTATCTCCTTCAGTTCTTCTCTGATCTTAGTTATTTCTTGTCTTCTGCTAGCTTTTGAGTTTTTTTGATCTTGCTCCTCTAGCTCTTTCAATTTTGAGGATAGGGTATCAATTTTAGATCTTTCCTCCCTTCTCATGTGGACATTTATTGCTATAAATTTCCCTCTAGACACAGCTTTAAATGTGCCCCAGAGATTCTGGTACGTTGTGTCTTCATTCTCATTAGTTTTGAAGAACATCTTTATTTCTGCCTTCATTTCATTATTTATTCAATTATCATTGAGGAGCCAGTTGTTCAATTTCCATGTAGTTGTGCAGTTTTGGGTGAGTTTCTTAATCCTGAGTTCTAATTTGATTGCACTGTGGTCTGAGAGACTGTTATGACTTCCATTATTTCGCCTTTGCTGAGGAGTGATTTACTTCCAATTATGTGGTCAATTTTAGAGTAAGTGCAATGCAGTGCTGAGAAGAATGTATACATTGTGGGTTTGGGGTGGAGAGTTCTGTAGATGTCTATTAGGTCCAGTTGGTCCAGTTCTGTGTTCAAGTCCTGGATAGCCTGTTGATTTTCTATCTTGTTGATCTGTCTAATATTGACAGTGGGGTGTTAAAGTCTCCCACTATTATTGTGTGGGAGTCTACATCTCTTTGTAAATCATTAAGAATTTGCTTTATGTATCTGGGTGCTCTTGTATTGGATGCATATATGTTTAGGATCGGTTGCTCTTCTTGTTGCATTGGTCCTTCTACCATTATTTAGTGTCCTTCTTTGTTTCTTTTGATCTTTGTTGTTTTAAAGTCCATTTTATCAGAGACTAGGATTGGAACTCGTCCTTTTTTATTTTTCTCTCCATTTGCTTGGTAAATCTTCTTCCATCCCTTTATTTTGAGTCTATGTGTGTCCTTGTGTGTGAGATGGGTCTCCTGAATACAGCACACAGATGGGTTTTGACTTTTTATCTAATTTTCCAGTCTGTGTCTTATGATTGGGGCATTTAGGCCATTTACATTTAACATTAATATTATTGTGTGTGAATTTGATTCTGCCATTTTGTTACTGGCTGGTTGTTTTGTCCATTAGTTGACACAGTTTCTTCATTGAGTCATTGGTCTTTACCATTTGGTACATTTTTGCAATGGCTGGTACTGGTTGTTCCTTTCCATGTTTAGTGTTTTCTTTTGAAGCTCTTGTAAGGTAGGTCTGGTGGTGGCAAAATCTCTCAACAATTGCTTGTCCATAAAGAATTTTTATTTCTCCTTCACTTATGAAGCTTAGTTTGGCTGGATATGAAATTGTGGGTTGAAAGTTCTTTCCTTTAAGAATGTTGAATATTGGCCCCCACTCTCTTCTGGCTTGTAGGGTTTCTGCTGAGAGAATCACTGTGAGTCTGATGGGATTCCCTCTGTGGGTGACCCAACTTTTCTCTCTGGCTGCCCTTAGCATTTTTTTCATTCATTTCAACTCTGGTGAATCTGACAATCCTGTGCCTTGAGGTTGCTCTTTTTGTGGACTATCTTTATGGTGTTCTCTATATTTCCTGGATTTAAATGTTGGTCTACCTTGCTAGGTTGGGGAAGTTCTCCTGGATAATATCCTGAAGAGTATTTTCCAGCTTGGATTCATTCTCCCCGTCATATTCAGGTACAACGATCAAACATAGATTAGGTCTTTTCACATAAACCTATATTTCTTGGAAGCTTTGTTCATATCTTTTCACTCTTTTTGCTCTAATGTTACTTCTCATTTTATTTCATTGAGTTGATCTTCAATCTCTGATATCCTTTCTTCTGCTTGATGGATTAGGCTATTGAAATTTATGCATGCTTCGTGAAGTTCTCATGCTGTGTTTCTCAGCTCCAGCAAGTCATTTATGTTCTTCTCTAAGCTGGTATTCTAGTTAGCATTTTGTCTAACCTTTTTTCAAGGTTTTTAGTTTCTTTGCATTGGGCTAGAAAACGTTTCTTTAGCTAAGAGAAGTTTGTTATTACCCACCTTCTGAAGCCTGCTTCTGTCAATTCATCAAACTCATTCTCCATCCTGTTTTGTTCCATGCTGGTGACGAGTTGTGATCCCTTGGAGGAGGAGAGGCATTCTGGCTTTTGATGGTTTCATCATTTTTGTGCTGGTTTCTTCCCATCTTCATAGGGTTTATCTACCATTAATCTTTGAAGTTGGCGATTTTGGATGGGGTCTCTGAGTGGACATCTTTTCTGTTAATGTTGAAGTGATTTCTTTTTGTTTTTTAGTTTTCCTTCTAACAGTCAGGTTCCTCTGCTGTAGGACTGCTGGAGGTCCACTCTAGACTTTGCTTGCCTGGGAATCACCCATGGGGGTTGCAGAACAGCAAGTATTGCTGCCTGATTTTTCCTCTGGTAGCTTCATCCCGGGGACAGTCAGAGGTCTATATGAGGTGTCTTTTTGGTTATACAGGGGCCAGGGAGCTACTTGAGGAAGCAGTCTGTCCCTTGTCTGCCTGCAGAGGCACCGCTGGGCTGTCACGGACTCAGTCCAGCTGCTACATAAGCTTCCTCTGGCTTTTGTTTACACAGGTAAGATCAGCTATGGCAGATGTCCTTCCCCCCACCAAGATTGTCCCTGGTCCAGCTCGAAATGATGTGCTGGCTGTGAAACTCTCAAGCAAGAAGGCTTCAGTTTGCTGGTCTTTGTGGGGTAGAACCCACCCAGCCATATCACCTGTCTCCTTGCTTTCAGCTCCCTCTCTTTCTGGGGAGTGGATAGCTCTGTCTCTCAGGCGCTATGGGTGCTAGTCTAAATGTTCGCCCTGATCTGTACCAACAACCCGTGGTGCCTGCCGGAGCTGCCACTCAAATCCATGTTGGTAATTCATGGCACTTTTCAGTCTGGTGGAAATCTCCTGATCTCAGTTGAAAATGCAGAGATCACTTGCCTTCTGCATCTCTCTCTCTGGGAGCTGCACTCTGGAGTTCTTCCTATTCAGCTGTCTTTGCTGGTCTTCTTTTCAACTGTTCCTAAATGTGGGGTTTCATGTGATAAATTTCCAGGCTCTGGATATTCCCACATCCTCCCTAGGGATCTGCCAGTACCTACAGGTCACAGGATAACAGGGGCTGTGATAGAGTCACCTAGGAGCTTCTACAGCAGAGGAGACAGAACAAAGGAAACAGAAACTGAACTCAGAGCCCTGTTGCCAAGGGACAAAACTCTTCCAGATTGCCAGAGATTAACATTTGAATCAGTCAAGAGTGGCAGACTCACCTTCAATCTGGGTGGGCACCTTCTAATCAGCTGCCAGCACAGCTAGAATAAAGCAGGCAGGAGAACATGGAAGAGTGAACTTGCTGTGTCTTTCTCCAGTGCTGGATGCTTCCTGTCCTTGAACATCAGACTTCAAGTTCTTTAGCTTTTGGACTCCTGGACTTACATCAGTGGTTTACCAGAGGCTATCGGGCCTTTGGCCACAGACTGAAGGCTGCACTGTTGACTTCTTGACTTTTGAGGTTTTGGGACTCGGGCTGATCCACCACTGATTTCTTGCTCCTCAACTTGCAGATGACCTACTGTGGGGCTTCACCTTATGATCGTGTGAGTCAACTCTCCTTGATAAATTCCCTTTCAGCCGGGCACAGTGGCTCATGCCTGTAATTCCAGTGCTTTGGGAGGCTGAGGTGGTTGGACCACCTGAAGTGGGAAGTTCGAGACCAGCCTGGCCAACATAGTAAAACCCTGTCTCTACTAAAAATACAAAAAATTAGCTGGGTGTGGTGGTAAGTACCTGTAATCCCAGAAACTAGGGAGGCTGAGGCAAGAGAAGTGCTTAAACCTGGGAGGTGGAGGTAGCAGTGAGCCAAAAGCACACCATTACTCTCCAGCCTGGGCAACAGGAGCGAAACTCTGTCTCAAAAAATAAAAAACGAAACTCCCTTTCATATATACATATATCCATTAGTTCTGTCCCTCTAGAGAACCCTGACTAATACATGCTCCCATGATCTAATCACCTCCCACCAGGTCCTTCCCCCAGTATTGGGGATTACAACTCAACATGAGATTGGTGTGGGGACATAGAGCAAAACCATGTCAGAGGATGTGATGCTTGGAGTTAGGGGAACAATCATTAGACCATGAGGATGAGGATCTAAGAGCATCACAGAGAAGCTGACATAGAGCCTTGGTATTACTGAGCTGTTGAATGAAACCTGCATACACCCAGCCTTTTTTTTAATGTGAGACAAGCAAACATTTATCTCAAAGTCTCTTCGTTTTTTTGTTAAGGTGTTTCTTGAAACCAAAAACATTCTATTGGACATATCTTTCTAAAAATTACACTTTTATTTTTTTAGAATATAAGTTCCGTGAGGGCAGAGATCAAGTTTAGGTCACTCCAAATTACAGTGACTTCAACATGATGGAATTTCTTTTTTCATTCTTACACACAGTCTGGGCTGCTGTGATGGCTCTGTGATCTTGTCATGTGAACAGATTTCTCTTATCACGTTGCTCTGCCATCCATGGGGTGCTGTCCTCATCCATAAAGTCCAAGATGTCTCCCCCGAGTGTCTGCATCCCAGTCCGCAGAAAAGAGGTGGGGAAAGCAGAGGAGGCAACTTCCTTTTAAAGGCACGACCCAGAAGTTCCACACATTAAGTGGCTTAATATCTTATTGGCCACAACTTAGTCACCTGGCTATAAGGACAAAGATAGCTGGGAAATAAAGTATTTACTTTGCAGCTGTATGCCCAGCTAAAAGTTCCACTATTGTGCTTGAAAGAAAAAGCAGATACTGGGGAGCAAGTAAGTTTCTGCCATAGCAACATTAATAAGTATAAATAATACATATAAACAGTCTTGAAAGGATTTTAAAAATTTAGTATTTGTTTTATGCAGGCATTTCACTAAGCTCTTTTACACAATTATCTCAATCACTCATCACAATAACCTTATGACATAGAGAACATTATAATTCCCACTTTGCAGATGTGGACAATAAAGCCTGAAGAGTTCAAGCAAGTTGACCAGGTGCAGTGGCTCATGCCTGTAATCCCAGCAGTTGGGAGATGGAGGCAGGTGGATTACCTGAGGTCAGGAGTTCAAGATCATCCTGGCCAACATGGTGAAACGCAATCTGTACTAAAAATTAAATAAAAAAAAATTAGCTGGATGTGGTGGCAGGCACCCGTAATCCCAGCTGCTCAGGATGCTGAGGAAGCAGAATCACTTGAATCCGGGAGGCAGAGGTTGCAGTAAGCCGAGGTCGCACACCATCGCATTCAAGCCTGGGCAACAAGTCCAAAACTCTGTCTCAAAAGAAAGAAATAAAAAGAGTTGAAGCAAGTTGCCCAAGGTCATACATGAGTCATTAGTGGAACTTGTATTTAAGTCAAAGTCTATGCTCCTAATGCTTTACCCTTTAAGATCTCGCTCACTACCACCTGCCCCCAGCACCCCAACGGCCTCACCCTGATTTTGTGGTCTGGGTTACATTTAATCTTATTTCAAATTTTGCTTGTAAATTCCAAGGACTTTCAGATTTTTTAAAGCTACTTACTTCTTATTTCAGTTTTCTGCTTCCCTTGAGTTTTATTCTGTACCTTGTATCTTTATAGCATTAGCTCCAACATGGTACACACCTTAATCTCTCCTTGATGATACTCTCCACCCCATGTCAGTTATTAAGTAATTTTCTCTCCTCTCCAAATTGATCCTTCTCTATTCCTTTCTGTGATGCTGGGGCTGGACCTGGACTCAGCCACCACCTCTGGCTTTGCCTGCTGCTCCCTAAGTCCTGCCAAGAGGAGGTGCGAGATAGAGACTGTGAGCTACACTGGAGGGGAGAAGGGATTTGCTTCTTCCTATTTCTTTCCTCTTTGCTCATTCAACTTCCAGTTCATGTCAGTATCACTCAGGGGTGCTTCTTCACCCCAGCAGCTGAAGGCATGTTGAAGTTTTTCCAACACTTGCAAGGCCTCCCTCATTATGTACCCTCAGCCAAGTAGCACCCGCTCCTCCAAAGTCTGAGTTTCAGCTCCCCTGTATCTTTCACTGTTTTGTTTTAATGATGTCAACTTTCCCCCTTAATTTTCCCAGTCCTAGAGGTGGTAGCCCCTTGGTGCAATTGACACTTCCATTATACTTTACAGCTATTAAGTTACACTAAACCTCTCCCCACTCTCAACTCCTTTAGAAGGCAGAAAGTGGCTGTGGTCAGTTTTACATTTTTTTAAAAAAATCAATTATACGTTGACTTGCTTTTGTTTTCCTGAATAGTTCTGTGTTTTCATTGCCAGAGAAATCAAGAAACTGCAGAGGTAATGCTTGAGTGAGGGCATGATCCCATACTGCATCTCTGCCTGCTTCACACAGAGGTGGGCACAGTCTGGAGGGCACGGTGGAAACTTTGCGATCACTTGCATATTCATCATTGCACAGTTGCATTGGTTCTCAGTTGATTGAATCATGCTTAGAGTCTGGTAAGCTCAGAAGCATTGCAGATCTGCAAATACCTTTACTCTCAACTCTCTGTCTGAGGAAGAAAAAGGGAACTCATGACCCTGCCCACTCAACAGAAGGAAGACCAAGGCAGAGCAAGGAAGTTGACTAAGTTTTCAAATTAGACTGCAGCAGAGACAAGAAACAATCAGGTTCTTGGACTGCTTTCTCCTAAATCCCCTGGACACGGGAAGACAAAATTGACCTTGAAGGGCTGGATTCCTTTTGCTCTCTGACGTCTCTCATTGGCAAGTACAACCTTTCCACAGGCATAAAATTCACTTCAGAGAAGGAAAATAAAAGTGAAATCAAAGGCTCATATAATTTCACTTCTCATGGGGAGAGACAGCCTCTGCTAGCAGCCTGCTTTTCAGGAGTTATCCAAATCACCCTGCCTCTATTGTCCACAGTGAGTTAGAAACAAGGAAGATGACTTGGTGTTTCTTCCTGCAGTCACTAATAATACCAGTAGTGGCTTAGGCAGCCAAGACAAAAAACTACTTGGAGGCAGGGCTAGGTGGCTTATGACTGTAATTCCAGCACGTTGGGAGGCCGAGGCGGGTGGATCATGAGGTCAGGAGATGGAGACCATCTTGGCTAACATGGTGAAACCCAGTTTCTACTAAAAACACAAAAAATTGGCTAGGCGTGGTGACACACGCCTGTAGTCCCAGCTACTTGAGAGGCCGATGCAGGAGAATCCCTTGAACCTGGGAGGCGGAGGTTGCAGTGAGCCAAGATCACACCACTATACTCCAGCCTGGGTGACAGAGAGACACTCCATCTAAACAACAACAACAACAACAGAACATGGAGGCACTGAGAGATGAGATCACCAGAGGATGGGGTGGCACACTGATGTCCTTCAGGCCTGCAGAAATCTGGAGCCCTGCATTTACCTGGTTTAGAGGACTTGTTTGGTTGTTGCCAGACAAACAGCCATGCTGAGCCTTTCACCAGGTGATGTTCCCTTGATAGTGTCTGGCACTGTGGATACTGTGGCTCAGCAATTGACTGATTGCATCTCCAAGCCTAGTATTTAAGGCAGGCTATTTTTATTTTATTTTATGTTGTGACAATGGCAAATCCTGCCACAGGAGGGGCGAGCTGATATGATAAGTTGCTTTGAAGATTGAGTGATATTTAATATTTTGAGTGACTGCATCTTGTCGCAGCAATTGAGCTCTTCAAGGACAAGCTATCCATGTTTAAAATGGTATGTCTGGGGCTGCCACAGCATAATCGACTGTGAAATAAGCCCCTTGGAAAGGACAATTACTCCTGGATCCTCAAATGCAAGTCAAGTCTCCCGTGGCAGTAAGAGGGTGGGTCCCATTTGGTTTTAGTCAGGAGTGAAAATGACTGTTGCTTTTACTGCACAGCATCAGCTAGTGTGTGCAGTGTAACCTCAACACGGCATTTCAGAGATGTGAGTACAACCCAGGTGATCATCCAGCAATAGATCATAGTAAGAGTGGCATTATGAACAATACACACATCCATCAATTCATCAGCCCATCCTGGCATTCATTCATTATCCAAAAAAACAGTTATTGAGAACCTACTATATGCCAGGTAAACACATAGGTATAAGGAACAAGAAGACACAAGGTATGCTCCTTAAACATACCTTTGAGTAAAAAATGTGAAAGAAAGAGAGGAGAGAGAGAGAGAGAGAGAGAGAGAGAGAGAGAGAGAGAGAGAGAGAAGTAACATCTATTAGAACTATACCATAGGCCAGAAATTATATCTCTTTTTAAAATTATCATTATTTTTTTAGAGACAGGGTCTTGCTATGTTGCACAGGCTGGTCCTGAACTCCTGGGCTCAAGCCATCCAACTGCCTCAGCCTTCCAAAGTGCTGGGATTACAGGTGTGAGCTACTGTGCCTCGACCCAGAAATTATATCTTATGAAGTTCTTCAACCACTTTATCAAGTGTCCATTTCACAGACAATGAAACTGAGATTTAGAGTTGTTAAATAACTAGCTCAAGGTCACACCGCTCATACAGAACAGAACTTGAATTTGGCTAAGTTTGAATACATATGTCCTTGTTGCCTTAATGGTACATTAGAGAGAAGCTTAGTTAGTAGCCATAAAGTGATTGAGACTTTGTTTTCTCACAGTCACAAATCTTAACAGCCTTACTAATGGCCTAATGTGGCCATTTAATTAATTAATTAATTTAGTTTTTGAGATGGAGTCTCACTCTGTCACCCAGGCTGGAATGCAGTGGTGCGATCTCGATTCACTGCAACCTCCGCCTCCCAGGTTCAAGAGATTCTCCTGCCTCAGCCTCCTGAGTAGTTGGGATTACAGGTGCATGCCACTACCCCTGGCTAATTTTTGTATTTTTTAGTAGAGACAGGATTTCATCCTGTTGGTCAGGCTGGTCTCAATCTCCTAACCTCGTGATCTGCCCACCTCAGCCTCCCAAAGTGTTGGGATTACAGGCATGATATTTCTTCCTTTTAATGGAGATTTTTTTCTCCCCTAAACTAATAAGGGATTCTGAAAGCTGCGTGGGTGGTTTTAGTGTAAGGTACATACTGAAGTCACATCAAATTAGATGCACAATTGCAATGACAGTTTGCCAATATCCAAACCTAAGGCACCATACTGAACCAGCTCCACAGAAGTACAAACCACTGCTTGACCTAAAACTGTAGTTTAAAATGCCAAATTAATTCAAGAAATCCCGTGGATGGCTCCAAGATTCAACAAGGCACAGTGTAAGATGACAACTGTGGGTAGCCCTTCTGAGCCGAGATATGCTTTTTCCTTATCAGTATTTCATTGTTCCCTACTGATAAATGCCCTTATCAGTCATAAAGCAGTTTTCTTAAAATACACACACACACACGCACACACACACACACACACACACACACACACACTCCAAAGCAGGAAAAAATATTAAAACACTTTTGGCAACTAATAAAATATCTGTTTAATATTTATTGACAATATAAGCTCTTTCATTTGTTTACCTTGGTTTCTCTGTTTTCAGATGCTGCTTAATTCCTTGTGCATATGACAGTCAGGCGAAAATTCCGAAACCATATCATTTATCATCTTCACTTTCATTCTATAATACAGTTTTTGTGGATATTTTGGTTTGAATAATTTAAACCTCCACCTCCTTTCTAGTTGGAGACATTAAAAAGGTGAAAACTACCTTAAACTGTGTTTCCCAGAATTCTTTCTAGATTGGGCTCTGGATTTGAATTGACTTCCACCAATGAGTGGTTTTGTGCAATATCTGGGAGGTGCCAATGAAGTGGAGGTCATCTTTCTGTCCTTCTTCTTGGGCCAAGGGCATGGGTAGGTAGGTGTTTCTGCAGCTGCATCCATTGTCCACTGTCAGCTCCCTGGACATCTGGAGGCCATTATCATGGGACATCAGACAAGAGTGGCTTCTCGATCCTGGCACAGCCCCATTGCTCTCCAATGCAGTAGCTCTCCTGTGGCTCAATTCTATGCGGATCCAGCTGTTCCTGGAGGATTAGCCTGGAACCATCTCTTCAGCAGCTCCTGAAATTCTCTAGGCTCCCAATTACCTATATTAAATATCTTCCTGAGTGAATACCTGGTGTTATTTCTCTTTCTAGATGAAACCCTGACTGGCACTGGGTTCTGGAAAGGAAGGTTGAGATCACTCTCTTGGGGCTACCATGTGGCTCCAGCTAACTTTTTGAACTTACCATCAAAATTGCCATCTTGCAATTATTTTTCTGAATGACTCCCTACTTTCATGCATTCATTTTCTCTGCTTAGAATGCCCTTCTATTCTTCTGTCTAACCTCTGTTCAAATGTCACTCACCCGGAGAGTTCTTTTCCTCATAGATTTAAGGAAAAGTGAGCTATTTGTATCTTAGATACATATATTTTGGAGGCTATGATTACTCAATGGTCCACAGATATGGACGTGAAAAACAGTCCCTGATTTTGGGGGGCTTTCAGCCAAGTGTGGGTGCTAAATGAGTAAATATATAAACTCAGAGACACACAACTACATTAACATATTCATATATCTCTAAGAGTGCAGCACAGGGTTGGTGCTAATATATGTCTGCTAATGCAGTTTTATGTGACATATGTGAGGGAAATAGTATATAGTGAAATTCACATAGCAGTACTTGATGCCATGAAAGAAGCACTATCAGTTCCACTTTATGGATTCAAAGTCCACATTTCATTTCACCAGCTCTAGGATATTGATTTGCCTTCTTCTTTGATCCCTGGAAGCCACTATGATTTCTTGTGGAAAGAGAATATTCTGATTATTACCTTTCTACACAAAATTCCACACTCTTTGAATTAATTTCTTTCAGGTGACATCCCACAAAGCTCCATTTGAGGATTATTTTTTTAAATGTACCTCATTAATCCCAGGATTAGAGTCCCTCCTCTAGCTAAGGAAGAAAACTGTTAAGAAGTTGGAATTATTACCTACTATCTCTGTTTTGTAAAATTAACTATATATTAATGAAAGGTTTAAATTGAAGTTTTATTAAAACAAACAAAAAGGAAACCAACAAAAGAAGATACTTTTAATTCTTCAACTTGTCTGCCTGGGAACGTGGCTACCTGCCGGGCTGAGCCACTGTCAAACACACAAACGATTCAGAGTGACTTACCGCCTAATTTCTTTAGGGCTTCCACCTGTGCTCAGATAAGAACGTGCAGAACATTAAACCTACTTTCTTTGAATCATTTCCTTTGTTTCTTGTCGGGCAACCTACTCTTTGCTGGGCAAATGCAATGCCCAGGCAGTATCCATTGTGTGTGCCAACAGCACTACCACTGCCCCCACTGCTCCTAGTAGTTCCAGTTTAATTTCCAGTCGTACCAGTTTAACGCCTCATTTCCCAATACCAATGATGACTCATTCTCTGATCTCTTATTTCCATATTTCTTCCACCTTGAACCTACCATCCTGGGGCCACCAGATGGCTCCAACTTAATTTTAGGTTTTAACATAATGCTTAGCCCATCTCATCCCATCTCCTTATGATTCTATCCTTTGGATTCTTGATTTTGCCCTCTTGTCAAGACACCTCCTGAAACTTAAAACCGGTTATTGCTTTTCTCTTTAGCAAGACACCAGGGCAGTACAGATCTGAACATCTGCATACTCCTGTCCAAAAAGAAATGTTAAAGTTCTAACTTTGTTTTGTTTGTTTGTTTTTTGAGACAGGGTCTCACTCTGCCACCCTGGCTGGAGTGTAGTGGCACAGTCTGGGCTCATTGCAGCCTCCTCCTCTTGGGCTCAGGTTATCCTCCCACCCCAGCTTCCTATGTAGGTAGGACTACAGGTGCATGCCACCATCCCTGGCTAAATTTTGTATTTTTTGTAGAGATGGGTTTTGCCATGTTACCCAGGGTGAACTTGAACTCCTGGACTCAATTGATCTGCCTGCTTCAACCTCCCAAAGTGCTGGAATTACAGGCATGAGCCACTGTGCCTGGCCAACGTCCTAACTTTTGGTATTTGCTACCCTTATTTAGAAATAGGCTCTTTGCAGGTGTAATCAAGGGAAGATGAGATCATCCTCAATTAGGGTGGACCCTGATTCAATATAACTGATGTCCCATTAAGAAGAAAAACCAGAGGAATACAAAGAGGAATGTCAGGTGAAGCTACAGAGACACACAGACACACAGGAAGGTGGCCTTAGGAAAATGAAGCCAAGGCTGGCATCATGCTGCTAAAAGCCAGGGAACACCTGGAACTAATGGAAACTGCAAAAGGCAAGGAAGGATTCTTCCCTAGAGGCTTTGGAAGAAGCTTGGTTCTGTTCAC
Organism: Cheracebus regulus; assembly: GCA_963574635.1. Lineage (NCBI taxonomy): Eukaryota > Metazoa > Chordata > Mammalia > Primates > Pitheciidae > Cheracebus > Cheracebus regulus. The sequence continues at coordinate 3,944 of CAUYQU010050728.1, read as the reverse complement.
ATCTCAATATTGGGGTTGTAGCTTCCAGAACTGTGAGAGAATTGTGAAATTTGTTACCATGGCTATAGGAAACTGATATAGAAACTCAAACAGGATGAATCCCAGTTGGCCCTTATGGTTGGGCTGGGGACATCAAGAACAGCAGAAGCATCTGTTCCAGTTTTCTGTTTAGAAATACTTTCCTATATTCCGATATAATGTTGAAGTTCACAGAAGAGTTTTCATATGTATTATCTTCACCATTCTATGAGTTTGGTAAGAACCCCTGTATTTTACAGATGAGGTAACTGAGGCTGGTTGTTGAGTGACCCGATCAAAGTGACACAGCTGGTGGGTGGCAGAACCCAGCTCATTCTTGGTTCTTTTGACTAAAAGTTCAGGGAACTTTCCACCACTCCACCCTGCCAGAGTGAAAAGAAGTCCTTGGAAGAGAATTCATTTCGAGCCTGTGTGTTGCTGTACAGGTGAACTCTGGGTTTGAAACAAGAATCTAATCAGATCAGTGAAAGCAAACATGCGCCAAGCTGACTTTCATAGCAAAAATAGTGTATGGCTTGAACTCTGCCCACCTCTCTCCATCTCCACTGCCACCACCCTAGTCAAAGTCACCATCGTCTTTCACTGAAGCCACTGTGCCAGCTCCTGTGGGTGCTTCTGCTCTTTCCCTGGCCAGTCAGTTTGCAAAGTAGCCTGACTGAGCATTTAAACATGTAAATCACATGACAACATTTCCTGTCAGAATCTACAATTGCACACAAAAGAATACGTACCTTGAACCACAAAGTCCTGCAAGCCCTCTGACTTCATCTCACGTCTCATTTACCCTTTGTCCACTATGTTATAACCTCCCTGGTTTTCTTTTTTTTCTTTTTTTCCTTCGAATATGGCAAGACCATGTCCATTACTGGGCCTTTGTACTAGTTTTTCCTATGCTTAAGCATTCAGGTGGCAGCTCAGAAATATCCTCCTCAGAAAGGCCTTCCCTGAATAACCTATCTAAAGTAGTAGCATCACCCCAGTCTCTATCTACCCAATCTACTTGGTTTTATTTTCATCATAGAAGTTGTTACTATTTCAAAGTATCTGTTTACAATTTGTGTTTTGGTTTGTTTATTGTCTGTCTCCTTTATATGCCTCTAAGATTGTGAGGGCAAAAACTTTGTCCATATTTTTCTTTGTGGTATTTCCAGCATATAATTCAGTGTTTACTAGATAGTAAATTCTCAGTAAAGGTTGGTTGGATAAACACCAACTTTATAAGTGATAATAGCCAAATTTTCCAGAGCTGACTATGTATCAGGTACTGATCTGATCCTTACATAAAGAATCTTACTTGCAGCAACCTTATGAATAGAAATGATTCTTCATCCGCATGTCAGAGATGAGACACTAAAGCTGAAAGAGATTGAAGGACGTGTTCAAGATTACATAACTAGTAAGTATCAGAGGTAGGACTCGAACCCAGGTATGTGAATGACAAGCTTGCTCTCTTGCTTCAATGCTCTCAGCTCGTAAATTGTGCACAAACTCTAGTGGCTTCTTTCATAACAAGCAATGACCATTTTAGAAGGCAAATGTCAGGTATCGAAGCGATGCTCTTTTCCTATGTGTGGGGGTTGATTGGCTCAATTCTCCGATTCAGAGCCATAGCTTAGTACACAGAGTCAGGAAAATGGTCCTACTCTTGACAGTCTCATTGGTTTTAGGGGTGCATCATTTAGTTTGGTGTTTTATGGGCTTGGGGGACATAATCCAGACAAATCAATGGATCCCCTGATAATAGAGGCTCCTTAGAAACAAAGAGGTCATGGCAGAGCATTGTTTAATGCTTCCCGTCCTTCTCATATGCCTCCTATTAATTTCCACTTTTGTGTTAGCAGAGCTGGCTGAGATGCAGGCTCCATTTAGCTAAACGATGAAACACAAACGTTTATTGAGACTGTGCTTCGAATCAACAGGGTTTTCCTCAGATTGAGTTGCCGCCAATTATCCTCCATGCAATTATGGCGATCCCAGAAGCAAGCAGATGGGGAAGAGTTTTGTTTTCAAATGGAGGAGAAACCAATATGTAGGAAGAAAAGGCAGCTTGTTCATTTGAACAGACTCCAGGTGGCTGGTCGCCAAAAGGCAAAGAGCTGGGGAGCCAGGTCTGGCTCTGCATCAGCCCGACTGCCCACAGACCAGAGAAACCACGGGGACAACAGAGCTCTGCCTCCACTCATCTCTTCTGCCATTGGCCTGGCTGGTGCGCCAGCGTGGAGGCCATGGGAGAGACAGACCACAGAGGCCCTCGCAGCTCAAGCTCTTGACCTTGATGTCAGTGGAACATCGAGTCCTGCTATTTTCTTGTTGTCCAGCAGTGACACGTCTGTGTATTTTATTAGGGAAGAAAATTCAAGAAAAAGCATACAAAAGGCCAAACCATATGGCGAATCTCCTTGGACAGACTTGATTATTTGGTGTTTCACAAAACCTAAAAGCTATTTCCCTTTTCTTAAGGATTAGATTGTCCTGAACTTCTTGTTGGACCCTGACTCTTGAGGTAACCATTCACAAGAGAACAGAGGATGGTGTTGAATGATTACCATGACTATTTCTGTCTAGGTTTGTATATATAATTCTCAGTGCACCTAAGACTCCATTAAAAAAATAGTCACTAATGCCAGTTCTAAGGGCATCAATGCTTACAGGGGATTTGTTCCCCTTTTGACAAGAAGGGAACATGATCAGATTTAAATAAATCCAAGGCACATGGAGTGTGGAAATGATATTTACATTTACTCAGTGAATTAATCGAGGTAAGAAAGGTATAATTAAATGAGGAAAATTGTCATGCAAAAATCAGCCTAACTCATAAGCTCAATGAAGGTGTTTGAATTTTAGTTCATCACCCACATAGCAATAGCATTCTTGTTTCAAAAAGGGTAGCCATCTCCCCCAGCTAAACAGGTGAGAATATGCTTAGATGACTTCAGTTTTAGTCTCTGTCCAGTCACATATATCCACATCCTCTTGATTCGATCACTCATACTCTCTCTGAGAGTAGATCTTTTTCTCCAGATTAAGGGAGCACACTCTCAAGTTCTGTGATAAATTTCACTAATGGATCCTGACCCGAGCATGTTTGGTCAGAGGGAAAAAATAGCCTGATAAATTTTGGACTTCTTAAGGGACTGATTCACTCTGTATGTATCTAAATGAGATTGCTAGAGAGAATGTTGATGATTTCATAATGATTTCATTTTACAACCGTTGCACGCCTCTTACCTGAGTAAGTATTGTGGGAATAAACCAGGAAATGCAAAACAGACTTTGGCCATTTAACAGCATATAGGAGATGGATGGTGTCTATTTTGATGGTAAAGGAAAAAACCCCAGGAAACCTCTTAGAGACAGGGAACAATTTTGGAAGTGCTGCAAAAGACAATGATATTGTTCTTGGTTTAATAGGTGATCTGCCCCATGAAATAAAGCTGCAGGGTGACGTTTGTCTTGGTTAATAATGTCAGCAGAATGAGGATGTTTAGCTGTAATAACAGTAATAACTGTGTCAGTGTAACTGCTGGGGCAGAATTTCCATCTGCAGCCTCATAATATACAACCTTTGTTATGCCTCTACCTGTTGATTTTTTCAAGGGAAAATTGGCTTGTCTGTTCTGTTCAGGGGATAGAGGCTCAAACAGTCCATTTTTCCCTGGATAAATCAAGGTCTTGTGGGTGGTAATTTAATCTCCCAAGTTTCCTTTTGGACTTGATTAAAATCGTGGTGAAAGAAAGTTAGACATTAACAAATACATCGTTCGTTTTGTTGTATTTTTAGCGAGATAAGAAGATCAGCACCAAGACAAAAGTATGACGAATTGCAGGGTCTTTATTGCCGGCGACCACGGAGGACTCATGTCTCTCCAACCCGTGGCCCCGAGTTGAGGGAGAACTGGGCTTTT
>CAUYQU010050726.1:105000-180946 GCA_963574635.1 Cheracebus regulus | reverse complement strand
AGAACTGTGATCCTCTGTAGAAGGAGAAGCATTCTGCTTCTGGGTATTCTCAGCTTTTTAAGGCTGATTTCTTCCCATCATTGTAATTTTATCCATCTGTCGTCTCTGTAATTGCCAACTTTCAATTTAGGTCTCTGAGTGAACGTCCAATTCGTTGATTCCCAACGCCGAAATCTGAGCAACCCACTGCGCCGGCTAAAACCGCGGCATTAAGATTTGTGGTGCTTTTCTGCTCGGGGATCTCCGGGCTGGCTTCCCTCTTGAATCCTTATTTCAATCATGTAAATAGGCGACTCGCCTTCCCAGAGATCCAAACGTCGATCAAAAGGGAAGCCAGTCCCGTTTACTCTGCACCGAGAACTGCCGCGCCGAAGCGCTGGCAAAACCGCCACGCCGGCCACAAGAGTTGCGCTGGCGACCCGTGGGGCTCCTCCACTGGGAATCTCCTAGTCCGTAAGCAACAAAAATTCATCTGAAAATGTGGCGTCCTCTCGTTCTGTGTGCTTTCTCTGGGAGCTACAATCCTGAGCTGCTAGTAGTCAGCCACCTTGATTCTCTCTAGAGTAATATTTATTTGTCTCCTTGCATTATATCAACTTTTATTAACATGTATGATTTCGAGAAGCATATTTCTCTAATATATTTAGCTAACAACTTTCCCAATTTCCTTTTTAACAATCTATTCCTTTTTTATTTAGTAATATGGAAGTTTTTACAATTGGTACATAAAACTAACATCTTCATTGACCATTAAATACTCTGGAATTTAACTTACAAAGTATATATTTATATTTTGACTAATTTTTTTTTTAAAAAAGCAAGTAAGAGACATTTTTTTCTTTTTTGAGACAGAGTTTTGCTCTTGTTGCCCAGATAGGAGTGCAATGGCACAAGCTCACTGGAACCTTTGCCTCTCAGGTTCAAGTGATTCTCCTGCCTCAGCCTTCCCAGTAGCTGGGATTACAGGCATGTGCCACCATGTTCGGCTAATTTTGTATTTTTAGTGGAGATGGTTTCTCTCTGTTGGACGGATTGGTCTCAAACTCCTGACCTCAGGTGATCCACCACCCTCGGCCTCCCAAAGTGTGGGATTACAGGAGTGAGCCACCACACCCGGCCGCAGAAGTCTTATTAAGTTACATAAAAGATATTTTATTACATTTAAAAAGTGAATTTTCAGATGCCACTTTTATTTTTAAATGATGTAAATTATTTTTATTATTGGTAGTGTTTTGCTAATAAGATATGACATTACCCTGTGTGAACACATATTCATGAACAAGTTGAGAGAAATCATGGTGAGGTTAGAATTTTACTTTTTATCTTTCAATAAGTCAAGACAGTAACAGTTTAGAAGATTTTGGTTGAATCTTGAGGGCAAAATGAACTTTAGGTCATTCACTGGTGCATGCCTATAAAAACAATTGTACATATGCAAAAGGAAACATAGAACTATATAGCATTTACATAGCAGTAAAAAATTGGAAATAATATAAATGCTGCAAAATAAATCAGTTTGGGAATATGTCACCAATGGAATACCACAGAGTGGTTAAAATGAATAAAATTGTGTATTTGTATGTGTGTGTATGTGCACAGACATGCATGTGTACATAATTATACAGGTAAAACACAATATGGGGCAATAAAGCCACAGAATTTTTAAAATAACTATATTATTTATAAAACGTATAAATACTTGCAAAACACTATATATTGCTCATAGATGTATAGATATGTAATAAAAAAATATATATATAAGAATAATAAACTGAATCATAATATTTGCTACATCTCAATAGGAAAAAATCAGAAAGAGGTTGGAGAAGAATGCAAAATAATCTTTAACTTGTTTTGTAACAATAATATTATTAATGTGAAGATAAATGAACTAATATGAATGATCATCTGAATATTAATCTAAATTAACATTCATATGAATTTGAAACAACTGTGATACAAAACTAGAATGTGATAGAGCTAGTTGATGTACTTGTTATTCTTTCTATTTTTTTGTAGATTTCAAATAATAACTTTCAAATAAATTAGATATCTTTGGGGAAGTGTGCTACATGGTGGCAGGAAAAGAATGAGATCTCAGTTTAAGGTATTCAGAAATCAGAAAGATCTAGATGATAGAGATTATCAGTTAATTTGTGTTCTAGAATTTTTCATTTCATCAAAATATCAAATTTCACAAGAAGTGAATATTTATAGCATATATGATTTTTCATACAAATCTTTAATTGTCAATTTCAAGTATTTGAGCTTTTCAATGAAAAGACTAGCAGCTGAACATTTCCATAAAGATAAGACATTTCTGCATATCTATGAATAAGCAACAATAATTCCACCAATTTGGACTAAATTATGTTGTGCTTTGTAGCTTATATACTATTGTCCATGTGCATTTTCAGCTACAATGCAAAATATTATAAATTATCTCAATTTACAATGAATGTATCCATTTTACCTCATCACCAGCAATTGCCAACCACATTTACAGAAAACTCAAATTAAGGAAGGATGAATTTGGTAATAAACCTTGAAAACAGCTTGATTTCCATTTTTATTCTGAAAAATGATAAATGGCAAAATCTTGAATGATAAACTGAATATTATGCCTGCTAAAAGAAATGCAAACTTGTAATTTTTGAGCAAAGACATTTTAAATATAGTATTAAATATGCAGATCCATGCAAAGTAATGTTCTGAAATTTTGAAGTTACTACTTCTGCTGTTTCTTCTGTGTTTGAGACTGGCCTTCTTGACTGGCCTCTTTACACTTCATTATATATGTCGTGATTTGAGTTAATGACTACTAACCTCTTTATGGCTCTGTTTCTGAAGCTGTTTGCATGTTCACCCAGATGGGGCTGTCATGAGAAAAAGAGAAAATTCTTGAAACTATTTTTAAAAATTGTCCCTCAAATTTCAATTTCTTATCAGTATTACTTTAGTTCATTTTTCAATTGTGTCCTAGAAATAATTGTGTCTAAGAATCCAGATTCAATCATGAACATTATTGAACATTACTGAACATTTAATCTATGCCAGGATTTGTGCTAGACAGGTACTGTGAGAATGAAGGAGGGAAAAAAAGGAAAGAATTTCAGCTATAGGAAAACAAGGAAAAGAAACAAATGATTGGAAGTGAATTAAAATATATGAATAATTCTATGTTTTAACAGAGGAGGAAGTGACTAAGACCCCCAATAGAGACTAGGAAAGACTCCTAATATTCTCTGAGAGATGTTTCTCTGACTCAGAAATAATAGGATAAACTTAGAACTATACAAGTTCTTGTGACATTATGTATGTTGTGACAATCTACATAGTCAATGATGCAAATTAGTGATTTGACACAAGTGAGCTAATACAAAGTTTTTTGCTTTCTAATTCAAATCTAGATTATTTTGGTCAAGAATCCATGCCTATAAAAGTGATGTAGACCTCTTTTTGATAACCATATGATTTAGGACACAAGTAAAAGTTTTTTCTCCAACATTTTTGTCTTAAGTGATTTTCCTCATTCATAAATCTATTTAGAATATTCTTAAAGTTTTTCTATTCTCAGAAGCTATAACTGATATAATTTTTCACTTAACTGTCCTTGGTGTATTTATTACATAATTTATCCTACTTTTTTATTTTTGAGATGGAGTCTTGCACTGTCGCCGGGGCTAAAGTGCAGTGGCACTATCTTGGCTCACTGCAACCTCCACCTTCTGGGTTCAAGTGAATCTCCTGCCTCAGCCTCCCAAGTAGCTGGGATTACAGGCACCCACCACCATGCCCACCGAATTTTTTGTATTTTTAGTAGAGACAGGTTTTCACCATGTTGGCCAGGTTGGTCTCAAATTCCTGACCTCGTGATCCACCCGCCTCTGCCTCCCAAAGTGCTGGGATTACAGGCATGAGCCACAGCACCCAGCCTGTCCTACATCCTGCAAAATATTAAAAACAGAAGAACTATATAGCTAGTGTAGCTTAGATTTTGATTTGTTTATATCAGGTTTGGTTTAACTTTTGAAGTATCCTTTTCTAGTTCCTTCAGAATCTTAATTGTGTTGTGCAATGACTATTGGGGTTTTCAGCATTCACCTTTATTAATTTTACTCTGAATATGCAAATGAGGTATTCAGGTTGAAGATAGATTCTTATTAAGTAATATAATAACAATGATGATGATGTCTGTGTCAGCTCTTTTTTCACCCAGTCCTTGGTCCTATAGCAGCCTGATGAATACCTAATGAAAAAATCTTTTACAGAAGTGGCCAGTGATTTCATAGACAAAGGAAGAAAAGAAAATTAAGGCAGGTTTTTGTTTTGTTTAAGGCAGGTTTCTCCCTCTTCTATCCTGGAAGGTGGAAGAAAAACTTATGCTCCTTGGAGATGGGATGGAAAGGATCATGTGTTCTTACTCTAACCTTTTGGAATGTAAATATATCTATCTAAGGGACATATTAATCTCCCATGTCTCCAGCTTTTATACCTAGAGATGTCTATAAATTTCTGGGTCTCATTCTTCATTGAAATGTAAACATAAATATTCTACACAGTTAGGTAAATTCCTCTGGAGTTTTCTGACTACTCATAGAGTTGTAAATTAACTTCTCAAGTGTTGCTCTTAGCCAAGGATCCCAATTTTCAGCAAATTCATTCAAAAAGCACCAACCCTACAGAAACACAAAAATATTTTCTCTGCATCTCAGAATGACAACATGTGGGAAGCCTCTGTTTTTTTCTTGTGAGAATTTGTGCTTTTTATGGAGAAGGTAGAATATAAAAATTTAGAGTTCATCAAGCTGATTATGTTAGCTCAATAAAGTATATTTTAAATATGGGACTATTCACTTTCTTCTAAGGTGATACAACTAAAGCAGTCTAGTTTTACTTGCAATCGACATTTGTCACTTGGCTAATTATTATTTTACATATTTTGTCTGAATTTTAAATTTTTGATGATATGATCTTAATAGTTACATTGATCAGTAAAGGAAAATCCAATTCTCTGCTCACAACCCTTCTGACACCAGATACGTATGTTTCTTCCTCACACTAAACAATTATCCAACTCTCTGGTATAGGGATGGGAAAATGTGTATCCTTTCCTTACCCATCATATGTGTCATGCTAATACTCCTGTAACAAAAGATAAGTTAACAAAAGAAAAGCATAAAAAATTTATTGAATCACAGTTTTATGTGACCTGGGAGCCTTCAGAAATAAAGACCCAGTAAAAACTGTCTGTTTTCATGCTGAGGTTCAGTGAAGAATGGGCAATTACATAAAAGATATAATCTATCAGTAAGAGATTGAGAGGGGTAAACAGAGCAAGGCCTGTTTGTTCAAATTCTTCTTGAACTCTTTATGTAGCTTTCCTTTCCAAAGTATGGGCCCTATGGAATGAGGGTCTTCAAGGGAGAAGGAAGAGTGACCTTTCTAGGTTCTGTGGCTCGCTTTGCTGGAGAGGTTTTCTCGTTTCTATGATGCACCTTGGGGAAGAAGAACTCTGGCTTGTATGACTAGCTTTGTGGGACAGAAAGGAGTAAGGGGCAGGAGGACAGAAGAAGGTCAGAGAGACCTTGCTTCTGAGGCCTTCTAATATCTTTTCGTTCAAAGCACTCAGCATGCCAAAGTGCCGAAATATTAGGTATACTGTTCTGAGTGCCAACACTTGAAACCAACTTGTCCAGTGATGCAATTCAATTCTAACACTACTTGCAGTGTAGACCCCACAGTTTAAAGGATCAATCCCACAAGGATGCCCACATTTCAGAAGCCAATTGAAAGTCTGGGCCTCTTGTATTTCTGATTGACCAGCTATAAATTGGGGGTTCCCATAACTCCCTCCTTGAGTTTTATAATTTGCTAGAATGCTCACAAAACTCAGGGAAACATTTACTTACGTTTATTGGTTTATTATCAAAGATACAAATGAAGAGCCACCAAATGAAGAGGTACATAGCTGAGGTACAGAAGGGTCCCAAGTGCAGAAGCTTCTGTCCCCATGGAGTTAGGGTTTGGGGTGTATCACCCCTCTAGCATGTGGAGGTGGTCATGAATCTGAAAATTCTCAGAACCCCTCTATCTAAGATTGCTATGGAGATTTTATTACATAGGCATAATTGGTAAAACCATTGATCCTCAGTAATTGATTCAACCTTCAGACCCTCTCCCCTGCATGGAGGTGTGTATATATGGCCTGGCTATGGAGATGGCACTGAAAGTTTCAACTCAACCCTCTAATCACATGGTTGGTTTCTCTGGAGATCAGCCCCACCCCATCCTCCAGGAAGCACTTTGTTATAGAAACTCAGGTATGGATGGCTTATGATAAATAATAAAAACTGTCCTCTCACTTTTATCAATCCAGAAATTCCAGGAGCTTTAGGAGCTCTGTGCCAGGAATCAGAGACAAAGAACAAATATATACTTCTTATTATACCATGGTATCACTCAGTCCCATATTTTATTATATCATGGTATCACTCAGAATCTAATATTAACTCTAAATCACTTGAAGCAGATAGGAAGCTTAATACCACAAACCATAAAAATTCTATAGGCCATAGAGTATCATTGATAAATTTCAAAAATACAACAAATTTTAATTTTCAAGAAAAAAAGTCTCTATGGTTGTTGTATGCTATGAAAATTAAATATGGTAAGGGTAATATGACTAGGAATAAATATGTAATCTTATCAAAAATAATAAAGGAAAGGAACTATGGGTATAGATTTAAATCCTCCTCCTAAATTTTGCCTTTAATCAACTTATATTTTTCTCCCAGGTTTTGAACTTTCACACTGTGAGGATCCTGGCATTCCACAATTTGGATACAAGATCAGTGACCAAGGCCACTTTGCTGGTAGCACTATCATTTATGGATGCAATCCAGGCTACACTCTCCATGGAAGTAGCCTTCTCAAGTGCATGACAGGGGAGAGAAGGGCGTGGGACTATCCTCTGCCTTCCTGTATTGGTAGGATACTCTTGTAGATTTTCATTGAATATTTCTGTGAAAATGTTATCAAATTCTTTGCATTCTCAAGCAATTCTCTCTGTCCTCATACAACTAACACTTTATATCAAGACACTAATGAACTCATAGCTTGAATTTGTTAAAAGAAAATTAATGGAACATGAAAAAGTCCTTTTCATAAATTTATCCATTATTCCCCCAATAATCTTATAGTTTGTGGGGGATAATATGGTCTCCTTAAAGTCATTTTATTTCTGATACCTTGACTTAAAATTGAACTCATTACTAAAATATTAAGATTTTTAATCATATATATTTATTGAATTGCATTGGCCAGATTTTTTTTAATTTACAAAATTATTACATATTGTGGGATCAAAGTGGATTAGAAAAAACAGCAACCTATACTCTTTTTTCATACATGTACAGAATAATGACCAATTGCAATATGAAGAGGAATATGAGAGTTGGTGTCATAAGTTATATTGCCTTCATGAAGCTAGAGAATGATCATTTTCTGTCTTCTTTGCATAGCTTGGGTACCATTTTATTCCTACCGTCTTGTAGATTAGTTAATGCATAGATGGGTAGGTGGGGGTTGGAAGGTAGATAGACAAATATTGAGAACTATTGATAGAGACCTTTTGTAAAAAAATTTCCATTTCTGCTCCAAAGACCAAGTAGGTGTCAGATTAGAATACTAGGACAACAAGGGAAAACAACTTCGTAGCAAAACACTAACTTTCCAGCAGGGAACAGATATGCTGTGATTCTTCAGCCTTTCTGTTTTTTTATGGCCTTTATAGAGGCAGAAATCCATTCTGTGTCAGGCCTGTATGGATAAAATTGACTCAAACCTTTTATTTTTAGCAGCTGTATTGACGTATAATTGATATACAAAAAAATAGTACATATTTAATGTTTACGATTTGATTTACCTTTTGAGACCATTTCAAAAAAGTGGAATATTTCTATTGTTTTTGATATAGTCAACATAGGAATTGCCACAAAGCTTGCTAGAATACAAATATAAAGTATGAAATTCTAGTTATTATAGGCCTTGAAACTAATTGCATAGTGATTTTGATGCTATGAGACCTCTCTTGGTTTATTAAAACAGTGATTTATGCAGAAAACAAACATGTTTTTATTTAACTAAAATGCAATCACAGTTCTTTCTTTTCTGAATTTTGGAAAGATTGTGAGGGTAATACCTAAAATAATAAATAAAATTGTCAAAAGCTTGAGATTCTGGCATATGATCAATAATAAGCCCATTGGGATTGGTTATGAGAAAAATGTATCACTGATTAATTCTCTCTGATGTGATTATGAAATGTGTTCAGAAAAGCATCAAGAGTTTAATAGCACAATGCTGTAAACTTATAAATATTGACTTGCCATGCTGTTTTTAAAATTAAAACCACAAATACATTAAAATCATATATATTTTTATGTGTGTTGGACCAAGAGGATGATATTCTCTACTTTTCAGAAAGATTTTAAACAAATGGAAGGGAATTTAGTCTGAGATCAGAAGGTTTTAATTATGTTTGCAACAAATCAATGCATTTTATATCTACAAATATTCCAAATCAAAATGTATTGACTTGATATTGCTCAAGATTTCATGGGTAGGAGAATCATTTTTATTAAAATTCTAATGATGGATGATCAAATAAATTTAGCAGCTATAAACAGTTGGACACATGGTGAGTGATACTGAATAATTTGATGATAACAGAAGATGAAATTCTGTTTTAGATGGTGTTCTCTACTGGCAACAGTAAATAGCTTTAACACTTGGCCTATGATGATTATAATATCCTGTGCTCGTTAACCTTAAATATCGTCTATTATTGCCTTAGTCAAATAAGAAAATTTTTCTTAATTATTTAGATTATTTATAGGTAATTATGTTTCTGAAGCTTATTCATTGATCAAGCAAAAATTAATTTTTGAGGCATCATAGCTGGCGAGGATTTAACCTGTATCTCTTCTTTAAACACTGTATTTTATTTTATTCTGCAAACATAAGTTTAATACAGAATTTGAACTCCAGTGCTTCCGTATATGACACTGGCTCATTTGAGGTCAAAATGCCACGTAATATTTTATAACAAATAAGAGGAGAAACAGCTATATTTAAGTTCAAGACTCAGTGTACTGCAAAATACTCCAATTGACTAAAAATTAATTTATAACGTATCAATTCTGTTCCCAAATTAAATGTATGCCCAAAATAGTGATACATCATAAATAAGTGATGAAAAATGAATCAATATAATTATGTTTGCAGGTCATCCAACAGGATTTTTGTTAAAAAAAATGAAAAACCATAAATGGTGATGACATCTTAAATAGAAATATTATTTTAATTTAAAAATCTTCTGTGTGTCATTATAAATTAGATTAATGTTGCAATAAAAAATGATATTCCCTTAGCCCTCCATGGGTTCTTCATTGTTTTTCAGAGAAACAACACCAATACGATATCTCTCTTTCTCTCTGTCTCTGTCTCTGTCTCTCTCTGTCTCTCTCTCCCCACCATCCTATAGGTCTATCTATCTGCAGAGACTTATTTACTTTAAGAAACTGAATCATGCAATGATAGGGGCTGGTAGGTCCAAAATCCATAGGGCAAGCTAATAGCTTAGAAACTGAGGCAGGAGTTGCCAAAGTTTTGAGAAAGAATTTCCTTTTTTTTGTTTCCCCTGGAAACTTAGCTGTGCTCTTCAGATCTTCAAATTTATTGAATGAGGCCTGTAAGTCAACTGATTGTAGATGTTATTTTCATACCTAGATAAGTTTTTAATTAAATAACTGACACTAATGGCCCAGCCAAGTTGACACATAAAACTATCCATCACAGAGTGGTGTAAAATAGTACCTAAAATTTTTGAAGCAAATTTACATACATGCAGCCTACAATTTGAGGCATTAGATTCTTGTGTTACCAGGTCTCTTCCAAATGCTGAAACTTTCCTGCTTTGACCTTCTTTGGTCTAATAATAATAATACCATAAATAAAAAGTTTGATTCAGTTACTGAATCTAAGATAACAGGAAAGTTGTCAGAATCAAAATGGAGTCACTTGTGTTAAAAACTGTGACAAATAGAACTGGGAAGGCCATAGGTAGAGGGTTCTCATGCACAAGTCCCTGATAACAAGAACTATCACAAAAAACTCAAATGTGTAAGGCATTCCACAGTGTTTTCTATGTTTCTAGGGTTCGGAGAGGTAGAGCAATATGCTAACTAAAACACTTACTTTCTCTCTATTCCAGTAGGGAGACTTCTTTCTAGATTGTTCACTGAAATAAAATCACTCCAGTTATTATAATAGTATTAAATAGCATTAACATGGAGAAGGAATCTGCTAAAATATAAAATTTTAATTATGTTGCATAACAATACTTAGATTCTTAGTTTGATAGTTTTTATAAAAATTAGAGACCACATTAAAGCAAAACTCAACTAGATTTTACTGAGGTATAGAATCTAATAAAAAATGCCACTTTGACTTCTGGGAGAATAAAAGGGAAGGGGTCCAAAATGATTTAAATGGGGAATAAAAAGGGCAATGAAATTTAGAAGACCTGAGGGACTGCAGTAAAGATTAGTTTTTCTCAGAGGTGGGGTAGCAAGATGATGAATTATTCAGGCTGTGATTTGCTAGCAGTGAGCAACTTGCCATCTGTTTTCTTTTTAAAATTAACATTATTTAACAACACGTCTTAAAATGTTTGGAATCCTAACTCAGAGGTTTTGAATGTGTCTTTTTATAATTCTTTAAGTATGTTTCGTTTTATTGTCTTTCTGTGATCTAACTTGAGACTCTACTATTTAATTGCATTATATACTCTTGTTTCAATTAATACTTTAAAAGTTTATACAGATGTATACTTTAAAGAGGCAAGGAAATCAGGCTTCTTGTTAATGCAAAAAAAATGTATATCCGTGAGAAACTTGTAGATTTTTTTGAAAAGATTGGCATTAAATTGTGGCTTAAATTTTTATTATTTTTTTATCAGCTGAATGCGGAGGTCGTTTTAAAGGAGAATCATCAGGAAGAATCCTGTCTCCTGGCTATCCTTTTCCATATGACAATAATCTGCGTTGCATGTGGATGATTGAGGTAGATCCTGGAAATATTGTCAGGTAAATAAATTTCACTTTCTCAACATTACTAGGGAATCTGAAGTACCTAACCAACCCCCATATAAAATTAATATCCATTTACTTCAGTTTTTTTGTTGTTTTTGATTTTTCCTTGAGGCAGAGTCTCACCCTGTCACCCAGACTGTAAGGCAGTGGCGCAATCTCAGCTCACTGCAGCCTTTTCCTCCTGGGCTCAAATGATCTTCCCACCTCAGCCTCCTCAGTAGGTGGGACTACAGGCACATGCCACCAAGCTAGGGTAATTTTAAATGCTTTGTAGAAACGAGGTCTCGCTTTGTTGCCCAAACTGGTCTCAAATTGTTGGGCTCAAGCAATTCTCCCGCCTCCCAAAGCCCTGGGTTTATAGGCGTGAGTCACTAAATGGCCCGTTTTGTTTAATATATAGAATTGTGCAGGTTATTACCCTAATGCATCCTCATTAACAATTAGAAGAAATAAAAATAGAAGTGGACTGAATACCATTTCCTGTTGTCCTTGTCCCTAAACACATATGTGAAGCACCTGCTCTCTGTCCCTTTAATCATGTTAGATTTCCCTCTCCTGCAGAGTTCTTCACAGTTTTACTACCCCTCAGAAAAGTACAGAATCAAGATCTCTTAAGTCAACACCAATCTGACTTCCAAAGCTATCACAGACTCTTATTCCCAGCTTTACTATGCAGCTTTGGCTATAATCATCCTTGACATCTGAGCTACTTAGTGTGTATTCAATAATAAACAACAACTTTAAAACTTAAGAATTACTACTATATAAAGTAGTAATATAAATTCCATTTATACAAAATGGAATTTCAGACTGGCTTCTTGGTGGTATACTCCTATTACTTTTGCAAGGCAATGTGCAAACTGAAAATAGGCTACACTGTGTCATCCCTAGTTTATTTTTCTTTAGTCTAAGTCACGCATTGTTTTATATAAATATCAGATTTATTAAAGTTGAAAGTAGTAACATCAACAGAATTTGGGGATTTCTAAAAATTAAACATTGTTTGATATTAAATTGCAACCCAAATTTAAAGCTGTAACAATTCCTGTATCGAAGATAAATGGATAGTTTGTGGAGTTGAGCATGTTGATATAATTAGATTTCTAAATTTTGCACCAAGCACAAAAAGCATCTGATGCTACTTTTGTCTAGATTAAACATAAAACAGAATAGATTTAGTATAAAGCAGTGGTAAAAGTGAATACTGTAAAGTCAGATAACTTGAGTTTAATTTGTGACTATGCTACTCTTTGGGCAATTATTTCATTTATCTAAACTCCATTTGCCACATTTGTAAGATTGAGATAAAAATTATTTCTACTTTATTGGGTCATTATAACAATTAAACAAATAAAATATGTGTAATGCATTTTGTACAGTGCCTAATATGTAGAAGATTGTCTATAAATGTCCCCTGCCTTTGCCCCGGTTAAATTCACGAACACGGGAAAGAACGTACGCCTGAAGTTTCTATAATTTGCAAAGGTGATACAATAGTGTATTTAGTAATATTCTAAAGAAACAAATTATGCTGCTCAAGAAAAACATATTTAGCATACATACTATTTACAAAATTCATTTTTATCACATAGCAAAAAAGAAATATCTAGTAAATGCCACATTGCATATTTATTTTTTATTTAATATTGAATCCTTGTTTAAAATAATTGAAGAAATATGGTTCTCCCACAGCTTGCAGTTTCTTGCTTTTGATACGGAAGCCTCACATGATATACTCCGAGTTTGGGATGGTCCACCAGAAAATGAGATGCTTTTAAAGGAAATTAGTGGATCTCTTATTCCTGAAGGAATTCATAGCACCCTCAACATAGTAACCATCCAGTTTGACACGGATTTTTATATTAGCAAATCTGGATTTGCAATTCAGTTTTCAAGTAAGTTTTTTTTTAATTATTCAATGCAAAATAGGAAGATGATGTAAATAGTCATGTTAACATTACTGTTCAAAATTTTAATTTAAAAATTTTAATGGTTTTAAATATTCAAGTTTTTGGTCTTAACTGTTTCTCTGCAGTGAAGGTAAAATATATATGGGAAAAAGGTAATACAATTAACTTTGAATACTAATTGTGGAGACTTCTCTTCACTTGTAAAACCATTTATTCTTAAAGTAAATGTGGTGTTAAAATTACTCAGCTAAAAAATTACATCACAGAAGCTTATAATCTGGAAACACTGTAAAAATAGATGTTTTAAAATGTGGAGTTTTGCAGATGAGGAAGGAAATGAATACTTGCTATTACAAAGAATACAATCCTACATTTTTTACTATGTTTTATTCTTTAAATATCTTAATTATATATTCACAGATATATTTGACAAAATGTTTCAGACCATTTTTTAATTAAACATTTTCTATAGCAATAATATGACAATGAAATAGCATTCCTTGAAAGTAATTACCAGTCTTCTTGTCTTTTTTCTTCTTCTCATGGTGCTGCTAAATGGCTAAATATATGTTCTGTAAAATAAATTTTTGTTTAGTTGTTGGATGCAATAAATGAAAATTGAAAATTTAAAAATGCTATATTTACTTGTCAATGCACATTATCTCTTTGAGAAAATTACCTAATAAATTTTCTATCTGTATAGTCTTAAAAAGTCTTATTAACAGAAATGTATCAATGTTTGTAAGATCAACTATAAGAGTGAAAACCAGTACTCTTCAAATGCGTCAAAATTAAAATTCTGGCTCCTTACTAACTGCTAATTTTGGGCACCTTACCTAGTGACCTGATACTGGGTTTTCGAATTGGCATAGGATTAAATAAGTTATTAAATGTAACTCATTTCATAAATAAGTATTTAAGTGTAACAGAATCATGTGTATACAGTATTTTGTATTGAGTAGATAGCTGGTACCTAATGAACTATTATTTTTACATAAACAAAGGTAACATTGAAATGGCTTGAAAATAAATAATATAAATAATTTTAAAAAGCATGAAGAACTTTTATCAGTGCCAACAAAATATACCATTTTAGGTAGACAGATAATACAGTTAAGCAATTGTCTTGGCCAACTTTGTTTATGGAACACAGTTATTTGACATACACAAATGAATTGTTTGGTACTGTATGGCCTAACCTTATGTGAAAGGGAGGTATAAACTGAGAAGTCAATGTTTCTTAATTTGCACTTTAAATATATATTTTGAGAAAAAGGGAATAAACTAAAAATAATCATTTAAAAAGAGAATATAAATGACTCCCTATTATAAAATATTTATCAATGAAATATTCTTCATATTTGCATATTCTACTCTCTTTTTTTCTTTTTGAAGTGGGAACAATTTGTTAAAGAGCTGATTAATTTTAGTTATTTCTATTGGTAGTTTAGCAACAGACAATTCTTACTTTTACTTAAGATTAGTAATACATACTCTTTTCCACTTAAATTGTTATTGTGATTAAACATCTGCATACAGTAATATGAAAAGATGTTTCAGGCTCAGTGTTTATAAATGCAGTTTATCTGGTTAAGTGTAAACATACTATTTTATATGCATTTCTGAGAATTTTTATTGTAGATAATCTGAAATTAACAGTACATTTTTATATTTGTAAATCATATTAAAGTTATAGAAACAATACATGTCATACTAGAACTTTAATAACTCTGCCTTCATAAGATTTTTTTTAAATGAGTAGAAATTTGTACTACTAATCTGAACCTTAAAACCAACCTATTGAAATAAAGTTAAATTGATAGTTACTACATTGTGGATGAAAATTAGCCTCTTGGTTAGAGATCTTTTCTGAAACGTGTTTACACAGCTTTTCAAGTGCTGAGATTTCAAGTGGGAAAATATTCTTTTCATGAATGAAGTCTTGATGGGTGCCAAGAACCAACTTAAATGCTTTATAAATATAATCTCATTTAATTTTCACAAAAGCCATATAAGATATGGTTATCATTCTTGTTGCCCAAAGAAATAGATTAATGTTCAGAAAGTCAGTTACTTTGTTCAAAATCATACAACTAGCAGATGCCTGGAGTGGTAACTCAAACTCATATGTCTGAAAGGAGATTAATGTCATGCTTTGAACATAGTAAATGCTTAGCAGTTATTATTATTATTACAGTATTATTATTAGATACATGTACAGTATTATTATTAGATACAGTATTAGATACATGCATTAATATGCCAGAGAGAATAGAAAGCTTTCAGTTGTATATTATTAGTTGCAGTGAAGTTCTACATTTTAATTAGTTTGGCTTCCTGATTATAATCCCAAGAACCACATCAAAGGCCCCAATCTGAAAAAGCAGGTGAAATATGAGTGAAACAGTGAAAAGACATGAAGGAAGACTGGAGGATATACATGCTTATTTGAAAGGGACAGATGCCCTCTCTCACTCTAGGCATTTTGCCCTGTAGGAAGACAGGATAATTTTAAAGTGGAAATTAAAATAACAAATTAAATCTAAAGTCATGTGGTTTCTAAAGTACACAAGTAGTATTAAAGAAAATGTAAATGGACTATAGGCCGCTAAACCACTACTGTCGGGCAAACTTGGCTTGGGGGTTCATTTTTGCCACTTCCGTGTCTTACATAAATTTTTCTTCCCTAGATAAATTATTTCATCCTACCCATTTATTCATATGTTCATTCATTAATTCATTCACTCATTCAGTCTAGGAGAGTCTATTAAGAACTAGATATTAAACATATTTATCACCGATTAATTCTCAAATGTGTCTTTTCTTTAACTCAAGCAACTTTTAATTTCACTGTCTCTCTCTGCTGCTGCTGGTGCAGCTTTCCATCACCAAACCTTCTTTTTTCTTTAATGTTATTTCTGCTTCCTTGTGTTTAAATTCTACTCATTCTTCCAGACTACGTGCCAAGATCCCTTTTCAGTAAAATATTTTCTTACTATTCTAATTCACGCTCCTTTCAATAGTGGTATTTCTTTTTCCCAAAATAAAGATCACTATAAACAGTTTAGCAATTCATTGTTCTATAATTTTTTTTGGGGGGGTTGTTGTTTTTTGTTTTGTTTTCATTTGAGACAAGGTCTTGCTCTGTCACCCAGGGTGCAGTACAGTGGCACAATCACAGATCACTGCAACCTCAACCTTCTGAGCTCAAGGGATCTTCCCACCTCAGCCTCTCAAGTAGCTAGGACTACAGGTGTGCACCAACACAATTAACTAATTTTTAATTTTTCTGTAGAGACGAGGTCTCACTATGTTGACCATGGTGTTAATGGTATTTTAATGATAGTGCCTTTGCTCCCCCAAATATATGAATATCATGAGTATCTTCATCCCTTGAAATGTCTATATAGAACAAAAATATTTTGTACAGGGTAATACTATAATTTACTATCCAAACTTAAGGTATTTCTGAGACTAAAAGCAAGTACTAATAAAAATTTAGCTCAGCAATAGGCACAAACCAGAATGATCTTACATAATCAGGAAGTACTGTCATTTTAATAGTCAGATTTTATTTGAGTCTCCTTTCCCCCATTACTAAAATTTAATTTCCATTCTTCTTTTGAGCAAATAGCTGTTCATTGAAAGTCAAAATAATTAATTAAAAAACAATGAATCAGGCAATAGTAGAACAGTCTTCACCAATGAATGCAACAGGTGATATATATTCCACCAAACTTAGTGCAAAGTTAATTTAACAGAAATGTAGGTCACAGACCAACTTTATAATCATCAAGCCACTATCAGCAGCCTTATGACTTTTATTTCATGAACCACTCATTCTTTGTAAAGTCTGTTGCTTTATCTCTTGGTGTTACTCTCTGAAGGCACTTTTGCTTAATCAGAGCTACTTAAGTCCAACATTGCCACTTCATGCTGTCCTATGTGCTGTCCTCATTTCTCTGCAGTCAGCTTCTATATACACTGCTTAAATTTTAATCTGCCTGTCACATTCCACTTTAGTTCCCCAGGGAGAATATCACTGGGTATCATGCTGTCATTTGCCCAAAGAATAGTTGATTTTGACAGAGCATTTTCTATGTTCTTCATTCTTTGCCCTCTCTGTTAAGAATCATCCCCTGCTGGCTAATACAAAATGCTTAAGGCCTATAGCTAAAATTGTTGAAGAATCTCAAGGAAATAGATCCCTTCGCCATGAGAAGTTGAAGTTCTCCCGCTTTAACTGACTGCGTGGTGCCCCTGCGCTTTGTTCTCATCCTTATTATTGTTCCCAGGGCTGCTCTTTCAGTCGACTAGCCACTCACTTCTTTATCCCTCCAGCCAGAGTTTTCTCCACATTTCTACCTGGCTGATCTTTCTGAAATACAAAATTGGACATCACTTCTCTGTTGAAAATTATTTACTAGCCACGAAGATCTAAACTCAAAACTTTGGCATGACATTTAAAGCCTCCACAATATGCCCCTGCCAGCTTCACTCCTCACTATTCATTTACATACATCCAGAGGTCTTATTAAATTGTCCCAAAAGAACAATATTCTTGTACATTTCTGCTGCTTTGCAAACTATCCTCCATATTCCTGAAACACTTATGCCTACATTCAAA
Organism: Cheracebus regulus; assembly: GCA_963574635.1. Taxonomy (NCBI): domain Eukaryota; kingdom Metazoa; phylum Chordata; class Mammalia; order Primates; family Pitheciidae; genus Cheracebus; species Cheracebus regulus. The sequence continues at coordinate 163,253 of CAUYQU010050726.1, read as the reverse complement.
ATTCATACATATTTACTCATTTTCCAGGGCCTAGGTCAAATGCTACTTGTAGTAACAATGAACTGCTAGACAGAATTACTTATTTCCACATATGTACTGCTCTTTCCTGGTTTGCTCAGCACAGTCCTCATTTATGCCTGTTGTCCTGGCATTATGATTAGATTAACATTTGGCCTGTATTCTCTCTTTTTAACAAAGTATCACTATTAGTAGTTCATTAAAATAAGCCAGTGTATTTATTAGATCCGTACTTTGTGACATAAATTTGCAGTGCTTAGTAACTATAATGCATGGTTACAGCTGAAATACAAATACTATTAGGTTGGTGCAAAAGTAATTGCAGTTTTGCCATAATAACTTGTATTGTTTTGCATAATAACTTCTATTTCTCAAAGTTTTCCAGATGCCAGGTAATTAAGACTTACCTTTCACAGATAGCATGTAGGACACTTATAGATAAAATGAAACATTCTTAGATATGAACACATCACCCATTCTGATCCTAGATGGTGGTGAGAGGAGCATTTGACATTGTTGTCCTGACAGATACTTTGGATAACAGCCAGTTATGCTACAGCATGTATTGTGGTTTGGATGATACCTAAAACTGGCAGGCCATAAATTGGCAGGATTAGTGGGAAATATGGGAAATACGTGTTCTTGAAATATGTGTAGAAATAGAGACTGAGCAGTTGATCTACAGACCTATAAAATACAGCCTGAATACTCCTGGCACAAATATATATATGCTATTTATTTTATTGTATAAATTTGAAACTAATTACTTTATCTTAAAAATATTTTTATTCTCTGATAATACACCTTTATGGCAGCAATAAGATTTCAAAAAGTAAATGTTTAACAAAAAAGTATGTACTGAATATTCATTTATTAAGAAAGCTGATATCCACCAAGATGTCCAAAAGGAAAGTCAGTTCTACTGAAGGGGCTGTCAAGAAACACCCAAGCAGAGATCAGCAAGGATTCTACAAAAACCTGTGTCTGTGAAAGTTGAAACAAAACCAAAAAGATAGCAGAAAATGATCCAGAATAGTTTTTTAATTACTATTTGTAAATCCAAGAATTTCATACTTCCAGAAACATATTTTTTAAAAAAGATCCATTTCAATAAAACTTATTTAAATAAGTGATAACACTTTTTTAAGAAGGGAAATCATGTGCTGATTGTTTATTTAGCTGTGTATACTGAAATTAGTAAGACATTTAATTAATTGAAACACTATTATTTTGTGCATCATGTTAACATTTTATAGACTAGTGAATAGGGCAGTTTTATTAATATATGCTAAAATTTGAATCATAATTAAATGATTATTTGAAGCCATGATAATTCATTAAATACATCTTTACCATTTTAAAGTACCTAATATATTAAATATGTGTTAATCATTTTTAAGTACCTATCTTCAACAGTCACATTATTTTTATTTCAATTTCTTTTATTGTGGTAAGAACAATTAACACGAGATCTACTTTTTAAGCAAATTTTTAGGTGCAGAGTACATTATTTTGGCTATAGGTACAAGTCTGTATAACAGGTCTTTAAAACTTATTTACATTGCTAAACAGAAACATTATGTTAGTTGATTAGTAACTCTCGTATCCCATCTCCCCCTAAGCCTATGGCAAAAACCATTTCATTCTCTGATTCTATTAATTTAACTATTTTACATACCTCATATAAGTGAAATCATGCAGTATTTGTGTTTCTGTGACGGGTTTATTTTATTTAGTATAATGTCCTCAAGTTTCACTCATGTTGCTGAATATTGCAGAATCCTTCTTTTAAAAACCAAATAGTATTCCATTGTGTGTCTATGCCATATTTTCTTAATCTGTCTATAGACAATTAAGTTGTTCCCAACATCTTGGCTATAGTGAATAATGTTGCAATGAACTTAGGAGTACTAAAACCTCCTCGAGATCCTTATTTCAATTCTTTAGGATAAATATCCAGAAACAGGATTGATGGATTGTAAAGTACTTCCTTTTTTAAATGTTTGAGCAATTTTCATACTCTTTTCCATTGGGACTGTACCATTTTGCATCTCCACCAACAACATGGAGTTTCCATTTCTCCATATTCTTGCCAACACTTTTTAAAAAAATAATAACCCTCCTGATAGGCATGAGGATAATATATTATTGTGACTTTAATTTGCATTTCCATGATGATTAGTGATGTTAACCATTTCTTCATATACCTGTTGTCCATTTGTATAACGTTTTTTTATAGAAATGCCTATTCAAGACCTTTGACTGTTTTTTATCAGTCATTTGCTATTGAGGTATAGAGGTTCCCTATGTATTTTGGATATTGACCTATTATTAGATGTACGACTTGAAAATATTTTCTCCCATTCCATAGGTTGCCATTTCACCCTGTTGATTGTTTTTTGTTGTGGTGTTGTAAAGAAGCTTTTAAGTTGGATGTATTTCTGCTTGTTTATTTTAGCTTTCATCGCCTGTCATTGGTGTCATGTCCATGAAATCATTGTGAATACTAATATTATAAAGCTTTCTTCTCTCTCTCTTTTTTTTCTTCTGAAAGTTTTACAATTTCAGGTCTGGCATTCAAGCTTTTAGTCCATTTTGGGTTGATTTTTGTGTATGCTGTAAGATAAGGGTCTAATTTCATTCATTTGCTTGTGTATATCCAATTTTCTAAATACCATTTATCAAAGAGACCATCCTCTCCCCTTTGTGTATTCCTAAAATGTCCCTCAGATTTTGATAGTGATTGCATTGAATCTGTAGATCACTTTGTGTCATATAAGTATCTAAACAATCCATGAACAGACGATGTTTTCCCATTTTTTTGTGTCTTTAATTTCTTTCATTAACGTTTTATAGTTTTTAGTTTACAAGTCTGTCAACTCCTTAGTTAAATTATTCCTATTTTATTTTTTGCTATGTTATTTTAAATTAGATTTTTGCCTGAGTATCCTTTTTAGATAGTTCATTGTTAATATATGGAAACACAATTGATTTTTTGTATGTTGATTTTATATCCTGAAACTTCATTGAATTAATTAGTTCCAACAGATTTTTTCATAAAGTCTAGGGTTTTCTATATATAAGATTATGTCATCTGCCAACAGACCTTATTTTACCTTTTTCTTTGCAGTTTGGAGGTCTTTTGTTTCTTTTTCTTGCCTTAACTACTCTGGCCAGGACTTCCACTATTATGCTGAATAGGAGTGGATAGTGAGAATCTTTACCACATTCCGGATCTTGGCGGCAAAGTTCTCAGATTTTTTTTTTTTTCCTAGACAATATGATGTTAGCTGTGGGCTTTTGATATATGGCCTTTATTATGTTGAAACACTTTTCTTCTATTCCTGTGTATTGAGAAACTTTTTTAACATTAAGGGGTGTTTAATTTTGTCAAGTTCTTTTTCTGCATCTACATGTCATTTTAATCCATTATTCTGTTAAAGTGGTATATCACAATAATTGATTTTTTTTATATTGAACTATCCTTCTGTCTCATGAATAAATCCTACTTGGACATTGTGTGTGATTTTTTTTTCTTAACATTTTAATGTGCTGTTGGATTTAGTTTGCTAGTATTTTGTTAAGGAGTTTTGCGTATGTATTCATCAGAAATATTGATCTCTAGTTTTCTTTTCTTGTGGTATATTTTTCTAGCTTTGATATCAGGGAATATTGCTTTTACAAATGAGTTTGGAAATGTTTTTTTGTGTGTGTGGTTTGTTTTATTTTGTTTCAATTGTTGGCAGTGAGGGGGAGAGTTTGAAAAGGATAGGAATTAATTCTTATTTAAATGTTTGGTAGAATTCACCAGTGAAGTCTTCTGGTCATGGGCTTTTCTTTATTGGGAGATTTTAAAACACTGCTTTAATGACCATGTTAGTAATGTCGATTCAGGCTTTCTATCTATCAGGATTTAATCTTGGTAGACAGTGTATTTATATAAATTTACCCACTTTTTTTTCCTAAGTTATCTAGTTTGTCATATAATTGTTCAACATAGTCTCTTATGTTTCTTTTTATTTCTGTAGCATTATTCTTTCTTGTCTGATTTTGTTTGTTTTAGTCTTATCTTTTTTTTCTTAGAATAGCTAAAGGAATCTCAATTGTGTTGAGATTTTCAAGAAACTAGCTCTAGTTGTATGTTTCTAATGGTTTTCCTAATTTGATTTTGTTTTTATATTTTCTTTAATCTTGGTTATTTTCTCCCTTCTGCTGTGAGTTCTCCTTTTTCTTGTTCTTTGACGTATAAAGTTCAGTTATTTATTTGAGATATTTCTTTCCTTTTTATGTAGGTGTTTATTGCTATGAACTTCTTTCATAATTCTGCTTTTTCTGTATCCCACAAATTTTGGCATATTGTGTTTTTGTTTCATTTATCTTGAGGTATTTTCTATTTTTATTTTTTTACTGCTATGTAATAGTTGTACCTATATATGGCATACAAGGGATATTTTAAAATATGCATACTATATGTAATGATCAAATAAGATTAATTTGGAATATACATTATCTCAAATATTTATCGTTTCTTTGTGTTGCACATTTTAAATATTCCCTTCTGGCTATTTTGAAATGTATAATAAATTCTTACTAATATCACTCTACTGTGCTATTGAACACTAGAACTTGTGCCTTCTATACTAACTGTATTTTTGTACCCTCTTCATCCCAATGGAATGCTACCATTCTCACTATCTGGTAACCACCATTTGACTGACTACCTCCATGAGATCAATGTTTTGTTAGCTCCCATATATAAGTGAAAAAATGCAATATTTGTCTTTCTGTGGCTGGCTTATATCACTTCACATAATGTCCTCTAGTTCCACCTATGTTGTTGTAATAGACAGGGTTTCATGTTCCCTGCACCCTCCCCGTGCCTGAATAACATTCCATGTGTGTGTGTGTGTGTGTGTATATATATATATATCACATTTTCTTTATTAGTTCATCAAATGATGGTTGATTGAATATTTTGGTTATTGTGAATAGGGCTGCAGTAAACATGGACATGCACCTATCTTTTTGATATACTGTTTTTCTTTCTTTTGGATAAATACCCAGCAGTGGGAATGGTGGCTCATATGGATAGTTGTATTTTTAGCTTTTAAGGGAAACTCCATATTATTTTATATAGTTGTTGCATTAATTAACACTCACATCAACAGTGCATAAGCATTCCGCCCCTCTTTTTTTTTTTTGGCAACTTTGTCAGCCTGATATTTTCTGTCTTTCTGATGGTAGCCATTTTAACTGATGTGAGATAATATCTTGTTGTGGTTTTGATTTTCATTTCCCTGATGATTAGTGATGTTAAACATTTTTTCATTTACCTGGTGGCCATTTTTATGTTTTATTTTGAAAAATGCCTGTTAAAATCATTTGTTCAATTATTAATTGGATTATTTGTGGGTTATTTTTGTTTTGGTTTGGTTTGTTTTTCTCTGCTACTGAGTTTTTTTAGTTCCTTATATATTCTGGTTTTTAATCCCTTTTGAGTTGAACAGTTAGCTAATATTTTCTCCCATTGATTAGGTTATCTCTTCACTCTGTTGATCACTTACTTTGCTCTACAGAAGCTGTTTAGCTTGATATAATCACATTTGTTTATCTTTGCTTGTGTTATCTATATTTTGAGGTCTTCTGTAAAAAAATAAAATTGCTAGAACTAATGTCCTGTAGTATTTCCCAATGTTTTCTTCTGGTCATTTCATAAACTCAGGACTTACCTTTAAGTCTTACTCTACTTTGATTTTAGTTTTGTATATGGTGAGAGATAAGGGTCTAGTTTTATTTTTCTACATATGGATATCCAATTTCCTCAGCACCATTTATTGAAGTTCTTTCTCAGTGTATCTGTTAAAAATGAGTTGACTATAAATGTGTTGATTTATTTCTGAGTTATATTTTCTGTTCAATTGGTCAATGTGTCTATTTTTATGCCAGGATCACACTGTTTGGATTTCTATAGCTTTGTAGTATATTTTAAAGTCAGATAACTTATTGATACTGCCAGCTTTGTTCTTTTTGTTCCCAATTGCTTTGGTTATTCAGGGTCCTTTGTGATTCCACAGGAATTTTAGAATTAAAAATTTTTTCTGTGAAGAGTGGCATTGGTACTTTTTAAAAAAATTAAACTTTGGCAAGTTTTATCAAATAAAATTTTTGCATTGATTACTTTTTTACCAGCCTGATCTGGCATGCTTCTAATGATATCAGAATCACCTGAATTAATGAAAGCCAGTATGCTTTGTGTATAGGATATTCCACATGCTCTACCCAATTCAGTATTATTGCTACTATAGCGATGGATACCAGTTTTGGCCAACAATACTTAGTACTCTAATTTAGATTTCTTAAAAGTCAGGCAGTTTCTAGAGAGGATGATGAATTTTGCTTTGCCTTCTCTGATCATCTTCAGAGTTGACTTGCACCCTAGCACCTTTTTAATGTGTTGTTGTGTTCAATTTGTTAGTATTTAGTTGAGGCTCTTTGCATCTATGTTCATCTGAGATACTGGCCTATACTTTCCACTTTTCATAATGGGTTGGAATCTAGACTTAATTGACTCCAGTGATGTTTTCATCTTCTTTGTGACCCCCATCTTCCTGCCTTAGGTGCAGGACAGGCCCTACTCAAGAGCAGCTGCCAAGATGGCCAGGGCGAAAGAAAATGCCATTGGTAATTGGAAAGAATTACTTTGAATCTGTAAATAACTTTTGGTAGTATGGACCTTATAAGAATATTGATTCTTCCTATCCATGAACATTAAATGTTTTTCCATTTTTCTTGTGTCGTTTTTTTTTTAAATCAGTGTTTTATAGATTTCATTGTAAAGATATTTCACTTCTTTAAATTTATTTCTAGGTATTTTATATATTTTGTAGCTATTGTAAATGAAATTTATTTTATGATTTTTTCAGATGCTTTGGTTCCAGATGGTTTTCATGATTTGGCTTCAGTTGGTTTTCTGTTCACATATAAAAATGCTACTGATTTTTGTATGTTGATTTCTTAATCTCTGCAGCAGCTGGATACAATCTTTTTGTAAATGTCAATTAGGTCCATTTGGTGTGCACTGTAGTTTTGTTCTGATCTTTCTTTGTTGGTTTTCTGTCTGAATGATTTATCCATTGCTGATCGTGGAGTGTTGAAGTCCCCCACTATTATTGTACTGTTCTTACTCTCTCCCTTTAGATGTATTAATATCTGCATTAAATATTTGGGTGCTCTGATATTGGGTACATATATATTTATAATTATTTTATCCTCTTGATAAATTGACCTCTTTATTATTACATAATACCTTTTTCATATCTTTTTAATTTTTTGACTTGAGGTCTATTTTATCTAAGTATAGCTACTCTTGCTGATTTTGGTTTCCATTTTCATAAAATACGTTTCTCGTACCTTCCCATTCAGGATATGCATGTCCTTATAGAGGAAAAACTTTCTTCTAGGCAGCATATTTTTGGGTATTATATTTTAATTCATTAGACCACTTTGTTTTTCATTTAAAAATTGTGTCCATTTACATTCAATGCCATTATTGATAGATAAGGACTTACTAATGTCATTTGTTACATTTTTTTCTGGTAATTTATAACTCCTCTTTTTCTTTTTTCTTCACTTCCTTTATGGTTAAGTGATTTTCTTAGCCACAATGGTAGTATCTATTTGCATCCCTTTCTTTTTAATTTTACTTTCTCTATTACAGGACTTTGTTTTGTCATTACTGTGTGACTTACAAAGAAGATGTTTTAGTTATAACAAGTTATTTTAAACTAATGGCAACAGTAGCAGAGAAAAGTGTAGATACAAGCATAGAAAAATATGTAAAGCTCTTCATTTTGATTTCATAATCTTCCCCATATTTAGACTTTTTGTTGTATGTATTTATATCTTTTTATATTGCCTATCTCTTAACAAATTGTTATAGTTATTATTTTTGATAGATGTGTCTTTTAGTCTTCAGACTAAAGATACAAGTGGTTATACATCACAATTACAGTATTAGAGTATTCTGAATTTGTCTGTGTATTTAATTTTACCAGTGAGTTTTATGCTTTCAGTTGATTTCTTGCTGTATGTTAAAATTCTCTTCTTTTAGATGGAAAGACTCCCAGTAGCATTTCTTGTGAGACAGTTCTGATGGTGATGAAGTCTCAGCTTTTGTTTGTCTGTGAAAGTCTTTATTTCTCTTTCATGTTTAGAAAGCAGCTTTTCTCAGTACTGTATTCTTGGTTAGAAATTTTTGCCTTTAGCACTTTGAATATTCCATGATACTCTCTCATAGCCTGTGGAGACGTCTACTGCCAAGTGTATCGTAGTTCATTTATATGTTATGTGCTTTGCTATTGCTGTTTGTATAATTCTCCCTTTGTCTTTGACATTTGGGAGTTTAAATATGTGCAAATGCCACATATTAAAATTTAATATTAAAGATAAAATTATTTATTTCGTGATAAAATACAAATGTGAATTTTGGTGGTACATAACCTTATAATAAAAACAAAGCTCTCATAAAATAAAAAAACAGAAATGTACTAAAAATTGTTTGTTTACACAGAATTCATAACTGCAACTATGAAAATTGTAATATTTACCTACCACAATAGAACTATTGTTAAAATATACAAATATTTTTATGTGCAGTTTAAATAATTGTACTAAATGGTGTGTATGTGTGTGTGTGTGTGTGCATGTGTGTCTGTGAGAGACAGAGAGAGAGACAAAGTAAAGCTGATTCAAAAAATAAATAAAAGAACATTAGCATGTCAGTATCATATTCTCTTTTTCCTGATCATTGTCAATATAACTTTAGAAAGGTTTGTGTTTCTTTCATAAGTTATTTTAATATTTAGATAATTCATATAAAGAAGATTTTTTTGTACACAGATATGTCATTTTAATTTTTTAGAAATTATTTTATTTTTCAAGGTTTTTGTGTAGATAACTATTTTGAGACATGCATCAATATATCAATTATGTTACTCAATACACATTTTAATTACATAATTTTATTTATTTTTGGCTTCTCATTTCATGCTTAACAACTTTTTCAGCTTCAACAAAAAAGTCTTTAGATTTTGATACCTGTTATTATTTTAAAAGTATTTTCAAATCTGCTGTTTCTCCTAACCTGTGTTCCTTGAAGTATAAGGATGTCATCATATTGATATTTGTGTCCCTACAACTTGGCATGGCAAGTTGTACTTAGTAATACTTGGTACTTAGTACTTAGTACAAGTACTGGTACTTGATACTTAGTAATAGTCAATGAATCCAATTGAATGGGTAAATCTTCTAATAATGTAAAACTAAAAGCATACAAATACTATATACTGTCAATCAGAGGTAATGTGAAACCATTTTTATGTAATTTTTCTTTTTTAAAAAATTTATTAATACAAGTTATCCTCACATCTTAGAATTCTATTTCAAATCGACTCCTATACTCTTCTAATGTAAAACAAGTTTCTTGTACAGATCCCTTTGACAGTCATCAACTTGACATGCCTTTGATACCACAAAAATTATATCATTGATTGTATCACTACTTTTGTAGACATCTTGGAGCATAAGAATCTGTGAAAGCAGAGCTATGTTCCTGTTAATATCCCCAACATCAAACGTAATACCTGGCTTAATAATTATTTGGTATAATAAATAAATGCATATGCATCATTAAAAAGAGATTTCTATATATCCAGAAGTATATTACAGCACTGGCTTTGAGGTTTTTTTACAATACCATGCATTAAGCAGCTTTGTTTCTCTCCTGGGTTGATGGGAATGTGTCTGTCATCCTGACATCAACTTTAACCTGACTTGCCATAGCATTAGATGTATCCTTAGTAACATAATGAAATTCTAAAGATAGCCACATTTCTGAGTAGCTGGCAGAGTGTGGGCCTAATAATGATGTTGAACATTCTTTATAAAATCGATGGATCATGTACAAAGCAAGGGCTCAATCAAGGGCAAAATTCTCCAGGGTGAAATCCACCTCTAGGTTACCATCTGCATTTCAAATATTTGTTGATTGATTTGACTCTGGATGGGATTTTTCTCACAGGTTAAGTATTTCCATTACCCAACTTGATTTTCTTATAGATAGTGAAGTGGAAAATGCAGTGTCATTTTTTAGCCAATACAAAAATATAAGGCAGTAAAGCTGGAAGAGAGGGATCTAAGAAATTGTGAATACCAAATCTGGACCATGACCTTGCTAAGTCTTCTAACACAATGCAAAAATATAAAGCTACTTCTTAGAAAACCTATACAGTGCATATTAAAGTCTACTTGTCTTTTTTATTTCAAAATTGATATTTTCATAGAATTTTGAATATAATTGTTAGAATAAAAATTTAATATTTTGTCTGATTCTAAATAAAGCAGATGAAATATTCCTAGGCCAGTTTAACAGATGAGGCAGGAAACACTCAGGGAACTAACAAGGGATCAGTAACCTTTCTTAATACGGTACACTAAGTGTAAGTCTCCTGCTTCTGATATTATTACTCATACAACTGTATGAAATTCAAGAGATTTTTTCTTTGAAAGGTCATGAAATAAACAAGTTTATACCAAAAAGACAACTTTCTGAACAGAAAGGACACATAAGAACTTATGAGTGATTTCAGTGTATTTATTCTTTGTTATACCAAGCAATGCAGTAAGAAAACTGGAGTGCTTTCTTTTGCTCTTGTCACCACAATGGTAATTCTACTTATCTCTGACTTCAAGTAATCATCCCATATTTCTCTTGTAAACTACATATGCAACAGCTAGGCTTGTGAAATCTGTATTAAGTGAAGTGCATATTTCCAATGAAATAATACTACCAATTAGACAGAAGCAATGATAAAATGAGTGAGAAGTATATTTACAGTAGAAATAATGAGAACTCAGTTATATTTTGTAGTAGTTAGTGCCATCTGGTTATTTCCTGAACAAACCCTAGGTTATCCAGAACAGATTAAAGCAATTAAAATGTAATGTAAATATTGTTATGGTACACTTGAAATAAACATCCTCTGGCTTCAAAATAATACCATATTATAAATAAACCTTCAGCATAAACTGAAATGACAAATGACAGTTTTGTTCATTCATTCATTCATTCATTTTTAACTACTGTAAAAAAGTTCTCTTCAAATTCTTATAATGATGGACAATTTGTTTCTTCCTAGGTTATAGCAAAGCTAGATTTGTTAAGGACATGTTACTTAATGATGAATGCTGTGAACTCTTTTAGTGGATTTAGATCAGTGATGAAGATTGATGAGACTGATGGTATTGTAAAAACAATTTATAAGTAATATATAAGTTTTCTCAGATAAGCATAAATTATTTTGTAATGAATTCAAAGAGATACCTTATATACAATTAGAATAAAACAACATATCTTTAAAAATTGTTTCTAATACATATAAGCTTTTATAAAATTGCATTACTTTTACGTGTCTATCTTTTTTTTCACATTCAGGGTAATGAGAATTATAAGAAAAAAACTGCCAAGGGTACAATTTATTTGTTTTCAGTAGAATAGAAACAGTTCTATTTTGAAAGTAAAAATATGTCATAGCAAATTTATTTTTAACTTAGTATAACAATCAGATAGAAAAACTCATTTTATTAGAAATAAATTCTACCATACAAAGTAAAATCATTGGCATAAAAATAGAGTAAAAATTAGATTTTATATTTTTGCTAATGTTCACTCTATTTACGTCAATGATTTCACCTTCTATTTTAAATATATTTCTAAAAAATATTTTATCTGGTTATTATTGTAAATTAGAAGTACATTTGCAATGACATCAATTGCATATGGAAAATTTACATAAGTGAAATTTTAATACTTATTTTATACACTTTTACTTTCCAAATCAGAAGATTAAAAGGTTTTACGATTTTGCAATATGTCGGACATGATAAACTGAGGAGCCTACTAGATATCTAAGTACAGAAGTTAAATAGGCACTTGAAGAGAATGGTTTAGAGCTCAGAAAAGAAATTAAGCCTAGATATATAAATTTCAGAGGCACCTAGCTAAAAATATTTAAATTTATGATATTAGATGAAGTTATCTAGTGAGAAATTGTGGAAAGAAGGAAGAAGAACATTCAGGACTAATTCCTGAGGTACACCAGCCCTCCATCTTCAGATTATCAAATAACAAAAGCAAAAGATACCAAAAGAGAGCAGCAAATAAGCCAGAAACAAAACCAGAATAGGCTGATGAATTGGAGGCCAAAAAACAAAAAATGAAAAAACAGTACCTGAAGAAGGAATAGTCAGCTCTAATAAATGTTGCTGAAAGGTTTTTGAAAGAAATCACAGAGGTTACCACTGGATTTGACAACCTGGATTTAAAAAAAAAAAAAAAAGAGGAATAACTGAAAATGAAACTGGAGACAATTATATAGAAACTTCTCTCAGGTTATATATTTAATAGATTTTCTATTTAAGAAAGCAGAGAAATGTGAAAACAGCTGAAAGAGAACGGGGATATTATAAAGTTTTCTTTGCTTACTTAAGATGGAAGATATAAACCACAATTACATGCTGTTGAGAATGATCCAGTATAGTCCTGTACGTGAGACTGAGAATGATCCAATGTGCTAGTGATGCAGGGGAGATGAAAAATATTTGGGAGTGAAGTCCTTAACAGTCTTTAACATCAGCAACACAGGAACTAGGGTTAGCTTTTTATAGAACAAGGGCAACTTCTCCATTTTAAAAGACAAGGAAACAGAATATGGATGTAAACACCAGTGGGATGATAGATTTGATGGTGTTAAGGAGAGTGCTTCTATCTTATTGCTTTACTCTTTCAAAAAATTATAAAGAAATAAAATAAGAAATGAGGAAGAGAAAGAGTGAAAAAACAGTTGGAATGGAAATGTTGGTATTGTAATTACTTTAAAAATATTATTTGGCATATATATAGCTAAACTTGGAGATATATATATATATATATATATGAATAAATTTTATTTGTTATTTTTAATAACCACAAATATAGCCTTGCATCTTTCTTTTCTACTTTCCTTTATAGTAAAAATGTAGGCAGCAAGATATTTTTATTGTAATAAAGGGATACAAATAGTTGAATATTTCTTGCCTTTCCATTTCAACCCAGGTCTGATTTTTTTAGTTAATTCTTTCATCAATAAACAGCTGTCAGAGTTCCACTAGTAGGATATGGCTGTTTGTTATTTCTGGTAATGGGATAGGTTTGTGCTGAGACAACACACTGTAGTGATTAAGAGGCCTGCTGTTTGAGTTTAAATTCCAGCTCTGCTAAGAACATGCACTTAACATCTCTGAGGCTCATTTTATCCATTTAAAAGTAGGGATGACAGTACCACTTTGTAAGAATTCTGTGTTTTAGCTTAAGAGTGTAAACTAAGCTACTATTTAAGTGTTTTGCCCACTCTGTGCTCTAAATAGAGATAGTAATCATTGCTATTATTATTTTATTGGTCTTTATTCTAAGTGAATTGCCTTTTATAAGTTCCTCTTTTTTCTTTTTTGAGAGAGAGAGTCTCGCTCTGTCACCACGCTGGAGTTCAGTGGTGCGATCTCGGCTCCCTGCAACCTCCGCCTCCCGGGTTCAAGCAATTCCCCTGCCTCAGCCTCCCAAGTAGCTGGGATTACAGGCACCTGCCACCATGCCCAGCTAAGGTTTTTGTATTTTTAGTAGAGATGGGGTTGCACCATGTTGGCCAGACAGGTCTCAAAATCCTGACCTCAGGCGATCAGCTCACCTGGGCCTCCCAAAGTGCTGGGGTTATAGGTGTGAGCTATCACACTGGCCATAAATTTTTCTTTCTTAGATAAATAGTCTTTATTCAATATGACATATAACAATGGAACCCTATTAATAAGGCTATAATGTTAATATCTATGCAGACATTCTTTAAAAAATTAATACATTTAAGCTGTCATAAATGTGTAGGTTTTTGGACTACTTTAGTCAAAATAATAGGTAGATAGCTGCTTGTCTGATTTTAAAATGACACTTAAAGATTAATAGCGTGTTTCAGAGACTTCCATTTAAATAATCATATCATTGAGTTTTATGCTCTATTCAACACTTAAGCACATTTTATTACAAAGGTTCTATCACTTTTATTTAAGAAATGTTCCTTGGATAGGTCTTATACCTGCATTTGTACTTTAACTGTCCCTAAGTAATTATATGATGTTGGAAAAGCATCTTAGCTTTTTTAAGCCTCAATTTTCTCAATGGGTAATAATAGTACTCAGACTTCCTGCGAATCGAGATGTAGCTTATAGTTTGGCATTTTAAATGTAGAAATTGCTCAATAAGTATTACATATAAGCATTATTAACTATTCACATATGCTTCTATTTATATACTCTTTCTGTGTGACTATTACTATTTCTACTGAATGACAAGCTAATTTTAGGAGTGCAATCTACCGTTGTGTAACAGACTAGCCACTTGATAAATCCTAGACTAACCAAAAATGTAAATGGCCAGCCCTTTTGAGGTAAAGAAAACAAGAAAGGGAAGTCATCTTTTATTGACAGTTTCATGGGATTTTACAAGTCAAACACAAATTACATTTGGATGTTATAACATATAAGCCAATTATTCACTTTCCAGAATGTTCCTTTTATGATATTACGGGTGAAACAAAAAGGTCGTTAAGTCCCTTTATCTTTGTGGGAATTTCTGCTTACTTTGCATATTTATGTTAGGAAAAAGGAGGCATGAATAGCAGACTTAAAATCTAATAAAACAAATATATGGATATTCATTTAACCAAATAAATTTGAGGCAATTTGAAATAAAGACATTTAGTAAATGGGTAAATTACCCATGTTAATACATTGGTAGTCAGAGTACTACTTTCTGATTTACATGTTTTGATTTTTATATACTTAAAATAGTTGATAAATTAAAATAGTTGTCAAACAAGTCCTCATTCTATAGAAACATTCTATATATTGTTCCAGAACAGGAGAGGATAAAGATGATCAAACTTCTACTTAAAAATTAATATAACAACAATAACAAACAGAAAATTCAAATAAGGATCATATATTTTGAGAATTGTGTGCTTCAAAAACATTAGAAGTACAAATAAAATTATTAATCTATTTTAAAATGTATGATCAATAAAGTTATTTAAATATTATATAATTGCTTTTTAAATTATGTAAGATTATCTGACTTCTAATTTGAAGAAATATATAGCATATCTCCTTAAATGGTTATTTTCTTAAATGTCTACAGTTTCTATTTAATACAGATGAAGAATGATTGATGCTAAAATTATTTTAATTTTGTCTACCTACAACAAAGAGTATAAACAGTATGAAAACCAAACTTTGAATTAAAAAAAAAAAACGACAATAGCATTTACAGCAAGTAATTTTTCCGGTGTGTATTTAACTAATTGCTTTCAGAACTCAAGTAATACCAAGAGGAAAAAACTTTCTTTGGTCTTTCATTAAATCCCATAATTCTTTCTTGTGATAAAAAATCTTACTCTTAATTTGTTTATTAAGTGAGAGAAAAAGGAACTTGAGAGATTTACCTCTCTTCTCCTTCAAGTCAACTAAGCCCAAAGGCAAATGTTTATTCTCACATATGATATATTAGCTGTCATACCAAAACCTTATTTTATCTACTACACCCTACTTTAAATCTTTCAGCCTGGTCATTCTGACAGCAGTGTAAAACACTTTTTTCTTGTCATACTCAGCATTTTTTTTTTCTGTCATACTCAGCTGAAACATGATGATATTGACTACTTTCAATTCAATATGTTTTTCTAATGTTGTTACACAAACATTTTTATTTTTGCGAATGTACATCTTAAGTTGAAAGCTTCCTGTAAACAGAGTCCTGCACATTGGAAATCTCAAACAAAACTGAAGTATTTTTTCACAACCTTTTATATTCTTCCTGTTATTCAATTTGAAAGCTGTAGCAGTTTTCACATTTATGTCACTTCTTTCTACTAAAAACATCCAAAATGTAAACCTGGTATGTCAAACATCACTCTCCACTTATGAAAATCAATCCATAGGTGATATGGTTTGGCTTTGTCTCATCTCTAATTGTAATCCAAATCTCATCTTTAATTGTAATCTCCATATGTCAGGGGAGGATCTTGGTGGGAGGTGACTGAATCATGGGAGCAGACTTCCCCCTTGCTCTTCTCATGATAGTGAGTGAGTGCTCATGAGATCTGGTTGTTTGAAAGTGTGTGGCACTTTCCCCTTCACTCTCTCTCTCTCCTCTGCCATGGTAAGACGTGCTTGCTTCCCCTTTGCCTTCTGCCATGATTGTAAGTTTCCTGAGGCCTCCTAGCCATGCTTCCTGCTAAGCCTGCAGGACTGTGAGTCAATTAGACCTCTCTCCTTCATAAATTACCCAGTCCCAGGTAGTTATTTATAGCAGTGTGAAAATAAACTAATACAATAGGTCAATTTTAGTTTTAGTGGAAACCATTCCAGAGCAAGTCAAGAACAATTTAATGACTAAGTTACACACACACACACATGTGCACAAACACACACACACCCCATTTTAATAAAAGATCTCTATTCATAATGGAAAACTATAATTGCTCAGATTCTGTGATGCATGATGCTCTGTTTAGTGCTCTGCTGAGAAACATTGATGGATATTACAAAACAAATTCACTTATAAATTTAGTGCAGTGGCACAGTCATGGCTTACTGCAGCCTTGACCTCCTAGGCTCAAGCTGTCCTCCCACCTTAGCCTCTCAAGTAGCTGGGACTGCAGACATGCACCACCATGCCTGGCTAATTTTTTAATTTTTTTATTTTTTGTAGTGACAGAGTCTCACTTAGTTTCCCAGGGCTGGTCTCAAACTCCTGAAATTTAAAAACCCTCCTGCCTTGATGTCCCAAAGTGCTGGGATTACAGATGTGAGCCACTATGCACGTTGTCACTTCAAGAATGTTATATAAAATAAATAAACAGTGTATGATATTTTGATATATCATATTGTTTTCACTCAGCAAAATTCCCTTGAAATTCATCTAATCATATATAGAAATCATTCCTTTTTGTTGCTGAGTAATATTCCACAGAATGAATTTACCATTGTTTAAACACTTACCTGTTTTTTTGTTTTGTTTTGTTTTTGTTTTTGTTTTTGTTTCTTTTTTTTGAGTTAGGATTTCTCCATGTTGGTCAGGCTAGTTTTGAACTCCCAACATCAGGTGATCCACCCACCTCGGCCTCCCAAAGTGCTGGGATTATAGGCATGAGCCACTGCGCCCAGCCCAACCATTTATCTGTTGAATGGCATTTGGGTGGTTCCGAGTTATTAGTGATTATAAATAAAGTTGTTGAGAATATCTGTGTATAGGCTTTCATGTGAATATAAGTTTTATTTTCTTTTGGATAAATGCTTAAGAGTGCAATTGCTGGAGTGTGTGGTAAGTGCATGGGTAGTTTTATAAGAAAGTGGCATAATCCTATCCAGATTACATCACTTTATATTCACACTAGCAATGCATGAGTGATCCAGTTTTCTCCATAATCTTGCTAGCATTTGTTGTTACATATGTTTTTAAAAAATTAGCCAATTTGAAATGTATGTAGTAATATCTCATTGGAATTTTTAATTTGCATTTCCCTGTTAGTGATGTTGAACACCTTTTCATGTGTTATCTGATATTGTTTCCATTGAAATGTCTGTTGCTCATTTTGTAACTGGATTGATTGTTAATTTACTTCTTCTTTTTAGAGCTTCGAGATTTCTTTATATATTCTGGCTATAAGTCCTCTGTGGATATGTTCCAAACAAATATATTCTCCCACTGTGAAGCTTTCTTTACATACTCTTCAGTGTCTTTCACAACACATTTAATAATGTTGAGTGAAACTAATATTTGGCAACTAAAATGCTATGCCACTTCTTCAAATAAATTAGCACATAAATTATTTTTAAAATTACAAATAAAAGTATGTATTGTATAGCATTTAAAAATTGACCCAACAATATTTAAAATTAATTTTCTAAAACACATGGATATATGGAAATTGATTTTTGTAGTTATCAAAACTAAAATTTTGTCTCTGTCTTTTGATAGGTTCTGTTGCCACTGCGTGTCGTGATCCAGGGGTCCCAATGAATGGGACTCGAAATGGAGATGGAAGAGAACCTGGGGACACTGTCATTTTTCAATGTGACCCAGGATATGAACTTCAAGGAGAGGAAATAATAACCTGCATTCAGGTAGAAAATCGATACTTCTGGCAGCCCAGCCCACCAGTCTGTATAGGTATGAATTAAAGAACAACTAAAATTTTATGTGAACATAAAACAATGACTAAAAACTGGTATTGATGTTTAAAGAACCATATTCTAGAATAGATTCTATATGAGAGTCTAAGATTTCAGAGGACTGTTAACCTCCTCAAAATGTACAAAACTGTAAAATGATTATTATTTTTCCATGGCATAAAGACTAATAATATCATTAATTTTTCAATGGTTCTAAGATTCTAAAAGGGTTATGAATCAAAGCTTTTGAAAAATTCTATCACCCTTTATTTACTATGTAACTGTAGTTATCCATCGGTTTTAAATTGTAAAGCGTGGATTCAGACTCCATATTAAAATGGGTCATATTGATCTTGCCTCTAAAATGGTTATTTCATTTAAGAAAGAAAATATTATCAGAATCTGTGTCAGAATTTCCAAGCTTTGTCTTTCTGTTTAATTAATGTAATCTGAAAAAATATCAGTTTTTATTTGGGTGTTTTAAGAAGTTGTAGCAGTCTGGATGATACTTCCAGCTGTCTTTCGTCTCTGTGTTCTGCTATTGAATCTCCAAGTCAGGCTCTAGAAAATTAAAATACATATTATTATTGGGCCTGAGAAAGACTTAGACGAATGTCCCACTTTTTAGAATAAAAATAGTTAGAAAATCTGCTATATAATTAAACTAGTTTAATCTTAAACTTTTTTGTTCTGTTCAAGTGTTTTAGTATTGGTGTCATCTTGAATTTAAATACATTTTGAACAAACTATGTTTTCTGTATTGAAAATTTTATTTATTTACATATTCTCTCTCACTACACTGTAAGACTTGGGAGAAGATTCCATATCTTGTTCATCATTGTGTTTCTTATAGAATTTGGCACATGCAACTGTATTATGTTTTAGAGGTAGAATCTTCGTTTTGTTCACTTATACCTAACTCATAAATTTCATAGTGATTTATTTTTGAAAGCCCCATGGAAATAGGAAACGAGTTTTAGTTCTTCAGTCAGAAGTGAACAAGCACAAACATTCAATTATTCAGATTTATTTTACCTCATCTTGTAACTCCCCAAACAAAATTACAAAATCAAATTCATTAGTCATAAACTGTATCTCAGGCACTGTTCTAAACAGTGGAAAATTAGCAACAAAACAAGACAGAAAAGTTCTCTGTTCCTATGAGCTTACTTTCCAGTGAAATAAAAATTAAAAAAAAAAAAGTTTTACATCACATTTTCTCTATTTTATAAGCTGGCTTTTAAAAACACTAAATGAACCAAACAAACATAAAAAGACCCAAACCATCAGGCAGTAGACAGACAGTTCTAGACCTCTGCTATAAAAAATAAGGCAGATGACAAAAAAGCAAACTTATCAGAGACCCTTTTATAAAGCATGAAATAATGGCATAGGCTGAACAGTTCAGATTTAGCTGTATCTCCCATTATACTTTTTCTATTCACACATATATTGTTGTTCATGTACCATTGTAAGATTCTAAATCAGCAAACATCAATTAATTTACATTTACTGTAAGTGCACTCAGAAGATCAGGGAAAAATCTATTAAGAAATGTTTGCAAAGAAAGAGACTGAAATAATGTTTCATTTTTATTTCAAAATTTTCAAGTTTGTTTACTGCTAAATTAACCTAAAAAATTCACTTAAATTAAAACTTCTCATTCTAATTAATTGGAATTTGACCACATATATCATGAAGAAAATATTTATGTAAAGAGGAAATTATAAAACACCAAAATCTTACTGTAGAACTTCTTGCTTTATTGTGATGCTTACATTAGGCTAAAGGATGTTGCTTATTAGAATTACCAGAAGGGGTAGTTTATGCCAATTGTTTTTATATAGAATCTTAAAATATTAAATGGCTTATGCTAAAATTCTAGATAACACTAAAATCCAAGATGCAAAAGATGAAAATGTTCTGAGACCTGCTGTTTTAAATTTCCATTTTTAGAAAAAAATACAGGTTAGCTAGCAAGTCCTATTCTAGAAAAGGAAAAAGCTGAATACTAAATCTTACTTAAATTAACCAGTTTGTGTGAAATTTTTGTATAAATAATGATACCGTGTATTATTTTTGGTAGAAAAGATAGCTTGAGGAGAAGATATAAATTAGAGCTTCTCTGAGGAAAAAAACAACCTTTAAAAAAAGTCTGAAAAATTGCTAAGGCTGCAGAAAGCCTGACCTCTAAAACTGATAAGAAAGAACTTCATGATTGGAAATACCATGCCAAAGATTAAACCCTGAACTTCTTAGAAACTCCATAATTCTATGTCTCAGACTCCAGAGCAGAAAGCATTTTGCTTGCTTGCATGAAGAAACAGTCTTATAGCAAGTACCAAACAGAAGGATGTCATCTTTATGAGTGTTAATAGAATTCATTCCAACAAAATTGACAGTGTGAAAATTACTTTGACATTGCCAGCAGGTAAGTAGCAGCATTCAGTATGAAGGTATATAAGAAAGACATTAATGTGAGTGGGTTTTTGAGAAAGAAAGATGACACAAATAAAATTGAATTTGAGAAAATAATTAAGAAGTTTGTAAAATAGTTATCAATAGTTTATGCCCATGTAACTGCCTTAGAAAACACTGCATTCAGAACAAACTATTAATGTTAGAATTATGTAAAAACTAACTGAAAACTTAGTTCATGAGTCTCTGATTTATATTTTGAATGCTTTATGGTTTGATGGGTAAAAATAGAGATGCATATCTAAATGCAATTTAAAGTTGAGTATACTTAAAAGATAATTTTCTTTATGCATTAAGAGTTTGGGACTTACATACATCAGATAATTTCTCTGCTTTTTTCATTGGCTTTCATAGATTTTCAAAATCAACCAGAGCATTGAAAATATATTAAGAAATCCTTGATAAATAATTCAAATAGATGCATACCTGTGTTCCCAACAACTCAGGAGGCTGAAATGGGAGGATTGCTTGAGCCCACGATTTTGAGACCAGACTGGGCAATATAGTGAGACCTTGTCTCTAGAAGAAGAATAATAATGTAAATAATAGAATAAAAAGAATTTTAGAGGAACTTATATTAAATATCTACATATATTAAAATATATGTAATAAATTTTCTTAAATCTTTTGTGGTAAAGGATATATATGTATAACATATACATGTATGCATGCATCTCTATAAAATTTCTAACAATAAAAAGGACCAATGTTCTTATAAGAAAGCAAGGAAAATTGAAACAAACAAAATTACTCTCCTACCCTCTCCAAAATGACACGTAACTCAAGGAAAAAAAAATCACAAAGAACATTTTGCTATCATTCTCGTCTTTTTTGTATATGAGCATAACTAATTTTATTTCACTTCTTGCACTCCACAGGTATAACTTTTTAAAAAAAAATAATTGGAGGTTTTTGGCAACCCTGTGCCAAGCAAGTCCTAATAGACTTTTTTTTCCAACAGTATATGCTCATTTTATGTTTCTGTATTATAGTTTGGTAATTCACAATATTTCGGACTTTTTCAGTACTATTTTATGTGTTACTGTGATCTGTGATCAGTGATCTTTGATGTTACTATTGTAATTGTTTCAGGGTGCCACAAACAAATGCCCATGTAGGACAGTGAACTTAACCAATAAATGTGTGTGTCTTGAGTGCTCCCTTGACTAACCATTCCTCCATCTCTCTCTCTCTCGTTCCTTGGCCCTACCTATTCTCTGATAAACAATATTAAAATTAGACCAGTGGCCTCTGAGCATTCAAGTGAAAGGAAGAGTTGCACATCTGTCACTCCCAAACAAAAGCCAGAAATGATTAAACTTAGTGAGGAAGGCTGGTTGAAAGCCCAGATAGACTGATAACACCAAATAGTTACCCAAGTTATGAATACAAAGGTAAAATTCTTGATGGAAATTGAAAATTCTACTCTGGTGAACACTGGAATGATAAGAAAGCAAAACAGCCTTATTGCAGATAGGAAGCAAGTCAGTGGTCTGGCTAGAAGATCAAACCAGCCACAACATTCCCTTAAGCCAAAGCCTAATCCAAAGCAAGGCCCTAATTCTTTAATTCTATGAAGATTTAGAAAGGTGAAAAAGCTGCAGAAGAAAACTTTTAAGCTAGCATAGGTTGATTTATAAGGTTTAGGAAAGAAGCAATCTCTATAACATTAAAGTGCATGGTGAAGCAGTAGGTACTGAAGGAGAAGCTGCAGTTATCCAGAAGATCTAGCTAAGATCACTGATGAAAGTGGCTACATTAAAAAACAGTTTTCAATGGAGATTAAACAGCGTTCTATTGTTATAGTCCCATCTAGAACTTTCATTGCTACAGAGGAGAAATCAGTGCCTGGCTTCAAAGCTTCGAAGGACAGACTGACTCTCTTATAGGGGCTAACAGAGCTGGTGACTTTAAAATAAAACCAGTGCTCATTTACCATTCTGAAAATCTTAGGCCCATTAAGAATTATGCTATATATACTCTGTGCTCTACAAATGGAACAATTAAGCTTGGATAACAGCATGTCTGTTTACACCATGGTTTCCTGAATATTTTAAGCCCATCATTGAGACCTACTTGTCAGGAAAACAGATTATTTTCAAACTATTGCTGCTCATTGAAAATGTACCTGGTCACCCAAAAGCTCTAATGGAGATATGCAAAGAGATTAATGTTTTTTATGCCAGTTACACAACATCTATTCTGCAGCCCATGGATCAGGGAGTAATTTTGACTTTTAAAGTGCCATTCTTTAAGAAATGAATTTTACAATACTATAGCTGCCAAAGATAATGATTTACCTGATGGATCCAGGCAAAGTAAATTTAAAACCTTCTGGAAAGAATTTACCATTCTAGATGCCACTAAGAACATTTGTGATTAATGAGAGGCAGTAAAAATATCAGTATTATCAGGAGCTTGGCAGAAGTTGATTCCTACCCCCATGGATGACTGTGAAGTGATGTTTAAGACTTCACTGGAAGAAGAAACTGCAGATGTGGTAGAAGCAACAGGAGAACCAGAATAGAAGTGGAGTCTGAATATGGGACTGAACTGCTACAATCTTGTGATAAAACTTGATCAAAAGAGGAGTTGCTTCCTACGGATGAGAAAAGAAAATGATTTAATTGCTGTGGAATCTACATCTGGTAAAGATGCTGTGAACATTGTTGAAATGACAGCAAAGAACTTCAAATATTACATAACTTAGTTCATAAAAGCAGAGGCAGAATTTGGGAAGATTGTCTTCAAGAAGTTCTACTGTAGGTAAAATGCAATCAAACAGCATCACACGGTACAGAGAAATCTTTCATGAAGGGAAGAGTCCATTAACATGACAGACTTCTTTATTATTTTATTTTAAGAAAATGCCACAGCTACCCCAAGCTTCAACAACCTCTGCCCTGATCAGTTAGCAGCGATCAACATGTAGACAAGACCCTCCACTAGCAAAAGGATTATGACTCACTGAAGACTCAAATGACCAATAGCATTTTTTAGCAATAAAGTATTTTTAATTAAGTTATGTACATTTTTAGACACAGAGCTATTGTACAGTTAACAGACTGCAATATAGTGTAAACATAACTTTTATGAGCACTTGGAAACCAAAGAAGTTTTGTGACTCGCTTTATTGCTATATTTGGTTTATTGTGGGGTTGTGGAACTGAACCTGCAATATCTCCAAGGTATGCTTATATTCACATTTGCTGTTGTACTTTTTTGTTCATATTCACATATTATTTTAAGAGCCCAAAGGCAAAATACGTTACTGTTTTTATTAAAACACATAGCTACAAATTAGATTGTGCTTTCATCCGTACAATCATCTTCACTATTTACATGATCAATATAAAGAGCCACTAGCAATTCAACAAACATTATGAAATATAAAGTATGCACTGAATTCTATGTGTAAAATAAAATGTAGAGAGAGTGTCAAGCTTACATATTAGTGATGAGTTCTGACACCTGAGTGGAATATTTAAATAAAACACAGTAAGAGAAATAACTGAGATAGGCAGAGGTTACTATGGATTCCAGAGGGGTGATATTTCCTATTAGTAATGAATACTGATACCTGAATGGAATATTTAAATAAAATACAATAAGAGAAACAACATAGATGGACAGAGCTTACTATGGATACCAGAATGGTTTAGAGAGAGCTGAAGTAGTACCCATTCTGAGGTCTACAGGAAAATTTCCTGGAGGCAGTGATGAATCTTAAAACATAAGTTACAGTTATATAAATGTAGAAAGGAAACAGACATTTCAGGAAAAAGAAATAAAATGAGTAAAGTCATGGAAGAACAAGGAAATATAAGCAGCATGATAGCATTTGAGCATAATTTATATATATACATTGGTGGTTGATGAAATTGGAAAGGCTGTAGGGCTCAGATCATGAAGGCTCTGTGGGAGTTGGGACATTATATTTTAGGCAGTGTGAAACGCCTGCAGAATTTTATGCATAGACTTAGTATGATTAGATGTTTTCACTGGGAAAAAATTAGGGAATAATTATTTCAAGTATCCATTTTAATAATTCAAGAAAGAGAGAAGAGTTAGACCTAATGGTAGTAGGCAAGAAAAGAAGGACAGGTTGAAAATAGCTACACAGTGGAGTCTTGGCAGGGCTTCTTGATGGATTGGATACAAAAATGCAGTGAAAAAAAGTGAAGACTCTTAGGCCTGTAGCTTGGGACTACAAGTGGATGGTACTGGTCATCTAACAATTTAGGAACCTAGAGGAGCAGCAAATTCGCTTTGAGGTTGAGTATCTAGGCTATTCCATGTTTGATGTACCAATAGACTACAGAGAGAAATATCCAGTAAACACTCTATTGTATGGTTTAGATTTCAGCCAAGAAATCTGTAGGAGGAGACAGAAAAAGGTGTTATCAGTGTATAAAAATTAGAAGATAAAAATCATAAATTTTATATGGTCAGCAAGAAGAGATGTAACAGTAGAAATTAAGAGAACTAGGTAAAGAACTCAGGAGATCACCAAAATTCTAAGAAGTAAAGGAAGAAGTGCATGATCATAAAACTGAAGTCTGTATAAAGACACTAGAAGAAAATCCTAGAAACACTAGTTTCTAAGACTCCAGAAACTAGAACGGTGAATGGAAGATAAAGATCAACAATCAAGAATGACTACAGATATGAAGAGAAAGATAAAAGCAGCAAAGTCTTTATTATTATTATAAAGGCAGAAGTCAAGTATAAGCTAAGAAATGTTTGTATTGGGACCAAGGTGGCTAAAGGAGATGGCAGTGGTTGAGAAAAGAATGAGAGGTAGAAAGGACCACATAAAGACATCTAGGCATGGTTGCTCGCACCTGTAATCAAAGCACTTTGGGAGGCTGAGGTGAGTCCATCTCTTGAGCTCAGGAATTTAAGACCAGCCTGGGCAACATAGTGAAACTCTGTGTCTCCAAAAATACAAAGATTAACCGGGTGTTGTAGCGCATGTCTGTAGTCACAGTTACTGGGAGGCTGAAGTGGGAGGATCACCTGAGCCTCAGAGGTCAAAGCTGCAGTGAGCTGTGATGGTGTGACTGCACTCCAGCCTGGGCCACAGACTGAGACCCTGTATCATTAAAAAAAGACAACTAATCTAGACTCTCTAAGTTGTAGAAAGATTATTGTGTCTCCTTAAGCATAATTTAAAATAAAAATAATTTGAAACCTTAAGATAATTTTTCTCATGATGAATACCTTGGCACTTTTCTTTGAGAAACAACATAAGAAACATTGTTCTGCTTTGGTTTTCTGCTTTGCCAGTCTTGTTAGTCAGCTTAATCTGTCTCAGGTACATACAGCACAGGGGTGCAGAAAGAGAATGAGAGTAGACGTCCCCTTCAAAAGGCTTAGTTATGCCAAATTAAAAAAAAAAATCAGAATTTAGTAAGAACAGACTGATTCAAATAGGATTATTGCAAAGGGAGGGGCAGGGAAGGGACAATTGCAACAGAGAATGCTAAGTCTGTAAGATCTGCACCTATCTCAGGAGTTAGACAGAAAGGGTTTTTTTTTCCTTTTTTAAAGAGGGCTAAACAAAGCTAGAGATAACCAGGTGTGAAGTCAGAGGAAAGGGCAGCCTGATAGAATAGTAGATCAGAGAATATTGTACTCTAAATCTAGCCTGTTCTCTGGAAATAGCCTGTGCTGTCTTAAGGCTGAGAGTGGGACAAAGTTCAGGAGCCTAGAAGAAGGCAGGAAACATAATCAAAGTTTTTTTCACAAGCATTTTATTTAGATTAATCAGTGAACCAAGCAGTTCAGCTAGAAGCAAAGAATGGGAACTGGCAGGGTCTGTGTCTTGCCATAAACAACAGAGTAAACAAAGATGGCTTATCTGAGTCATGATAAATGAGTCTTATCTAAATCATATGAGGCGGAGTGTTTCCTTACAGTAAGCCATTTTTCTGTTTAAAAAAAAAATAAAAGTAAGTAGGTCATAAGGTACTTTGTTTTATTTTTAAGATGAAAGAAACCTGAGCATGTTTGTGGATGAGGTAGAGGAAGCCTGGAACAGTAAGGGAGATAAATAATTGAACAAGTGGTTTGCATAAGGGAGAGGGATTATGTGACCAGGTTGAGGGTGGTATCTTGGTTAGAAGGGACTCTATCCTGGGACTGTGAAGAGAAATATTCAGGAGGCATTTAAATTTGGAGATGAAGGACTGCAGAACATTGAAGCAGTTTATGTCTAATCATTTGATAATGTGCCACAAAAATATACAAGCAATAGGAAAGTAGTAGTGAATGTATTAAGTCAGAGCAACTAGATATTCTCAATATAGTAGGAGCTGAGAGAATTTTCTGAGTGACTGAGGCACTAAGACAAGAGTAGCAGAGGGGCATGGAGGAAGGCAGTAACAGACAACAGACAATGGCAAAATTACCAAACCGTAGTGATGATATTGCACATCTCAACTCATGCAAAGAACAGAAATGCTGAAATGTGCCAGAATCAAAATTCTTCTCCTTACAAAACCAGGTTTATGTAGTCCAAAAAATTTCTTTCCTTTATAACTGAATGCTCATATTTATCTCAGAAAACTACAATTTCAAAAACCAGGTGAGAGAAGAATGCTAATGTACTGATTATGTTTAGGAGACATCATGAGAATGTGAAAATCCTAATCTTAGTATCTCTCACGTGCGTGTGTGTATTTGTATTTCCCACTCTCCCATGCCACCACAGAAGACCTCCATATCTTTCTTCATTTCTTGTTCTGTTAACATATAATTTCTTGAACATAAACTCTGTTTCACAAACTTCAACAGTAATCCCCTAAATAATCTATTCTCTGAGTTTCACTGACAATTTTTTGAAGCTTTCCATTGAAGTGTTATGGAAACCTTTGCTTGAAACTGCAATAACTACTAAATATTTAAAAAGTGACAGGAAAGACATGAAAATAAGCTGTATATCTCATATCTTATTGTTCCATTTATTATTAGAGGTTTTGTTTTGCTTTGTTTTGTTTCTAATTTTTAATCTTCTGATTTCTCCTGGTAACCAGAGGAAAATCATCTTTGCCACTTTTTTCAATGTTTTCCTTTTGACATGGAACAAAATAATAATAGAAAGAGAGAGAAGTATATATGCATTCTTTTTGGTCTCTTGAAGCCAGTAAAGCAGCTAAATTTTATGTATCCATGTATGTTTGCATGCATGTATTTAATAATATAATGGCTTTCTTGAAAGATAATGCTGTATCCAAGCATCAGGTACTATGAAAGTCAGGTCTGTACACAGCTTGATAAACACCTTTGGAGAAGTGATTTCGGAAATATTGATAGCCAATAAATTATATTAACGTTTAAAAAGATTTTATTTATTTTTTGTTTAAAGCACCCTGTGGAGGCAATTTAACAGGATCTTCAGGCTTTATTCTCTCGCCAAACTTCCCTCATCCATATCCACATAGCAGAGACTGTGACTGGACTATCACTGTCAATGCGGACTATGTTATCTCCTTGGCATTCATCAGGTGAGTTCTTATATATTTCCACATTAAAAATATATATACTTTTGGCTATTTTGCTTTAGCATTTGCACTAGACAATATTTATTTCTGTATATAGCATTTTTATTATTTTTTACTAATCCCAGGAATAATACTTGCTCTAGCTCTGCCACTGCCATTTGTGTTACCTTGGGCAAGTTATTTACCTGAGTGAGCTTCCTTTTTCCCACACGAAGGTAATAGCTGGTATCACAAAATCTGGCCTCTTTCCCCGAATATTTCATTGGAAGTGTTAGATAATAGCAACTCAAAGATTTTCTGAGTGGAAAGGTCCCCAATCTTTTTTGTCTAAAGTTGATGCAATAATTATGTTGACCCTAGTAACACAATTTCTTTTTCTGACACCAGTGTGTTAAAGCTGCTTATATTTATGTAAAATGTTAAGCCTAAATATGCAATATTTTTTAACCTATTGAGGCCAGTTTTTTTTCCTAAGCAAAGATAATCTGAACGCATGAAACTTTAGCAAAATTGTAAATAAATAAAAGTTTTATTTTTGTAATTTGTAGTGGTACATTGCTAATTGGTAATACCAAAGCAAGCACAATGATAATGTGATAATGTTAGTTTTAAGCCAGGACCCTGTTATAAGACAAGGGAAGTGCTATTATTATTTTCATTTTCCCAGTTGAGGAAACATCAATACAGGCATTAGAAATATAAAAATGGATGATACAGGGCTTAGTTTACTTATAAAATCATTCTAGTTAATAACTTGAGGGTAGAAGGATATATTACATGAAGTGCATGACCTAAATTTCATTTCTAGCTCTATCATTTATAATGTGGCCTTAGGGAGACCACTGACTTTAAAGAGCCTTAATGTACTTATTTGTAAAATGAAAATCATAATCTCTTCCTTATACAGCAGGACTATTGGCAAGATGAATTAATATTTATCAAAGTACCTTGTAATACGTAAGGTAATATTAGCATGCACTTTCAGTTTTTCAAGAAAGAGAAATCATAACAACTAAGATTCTAAAATTTTCTTAAAAAGAATATTTTTTGTTTCAATTTCATTTTCAAAGAAGTTACAATATTTCAAGTATTAATTTAGGCTCAAACTACAAATTAAAAAGAAATATACTGTGTTCCATTGTTAAATAAGCTTTCAGCCTTCCATTCATTATAAATACTACTATGTCATTTACAAAGCCCTTGTTTCTAGTGATTCTCCCAATGGAGATAGACAAGGAAGTTGTAATTACCATCAAAGATTAATGTTGGAAGAGATGAAATTCAGAGGTTGTGTTTTATCTCAGAACCAGGATAATAAGTAATGAAATATGGCTTAATCTTTGATTTCTGCTACATTATTATACTACCAGTTACCAATTTAGGCCTCAGATCAAATGAAAAATTTCAGGATAAGTTAATTGAACTACATTTTTGAAGCTACTGAATAGATTAAAACAAAATAAGCATGATGGTCTCCCAATTCTCCTGTGTTAGAGGGGCCCATATGTATGAAAAGTCTGGGAACCTTTGCACGATCTCATTCTTTCTTAACCACTCTTTATGCACAAGTAAACTGAGTAGCTGGTCTCTTCTTGCACCTGCATATGTAAAGGATGAGAATTGTGGAAAGTTAACTTCTATAAATTCTGTAGGTTCAGAAATAATACCTTTCACCTAACAAATCTCTTGTTTAGATGCAGGCAAATATGATAGAACTTAACAAAATAGTTTTTCTGCTGATGGATGTTTAATAATGGCAGGTTTTACTAGTTTCATTTTATATCATGAACTGGTTGACTTTTCTTGCTGACCTAAATGAATCTATCCTTTTACCCATGTTTCTCTATCACAGTGTGAGTTAGGAAATAGAGAAATTGATTGCATGTCTCCTGTCTTCTAAATATATAGGTTCCACAATCATTGTGATACAATTGTTATACATTTGAAGATCGTTAAAGCAAGTTTATTATGCAAATTTTGCAATATTAACACAATTGATTTAAATCATTTACATGCTAAAATATCCTTTTTCACACATTATCTAATTCTGGTTGTATTGGTTTTGATGTCTCCTACATTAAGGTTCCATAAGAAGAAAATATATTTACTTTCAGGAAAAAGAATGCCTAATACAATGTGCAATGCTTCATTTGAGTAATTTAAATGTAAATGACATGTTTCAACTTTTGATACCAACTTTTGTTCATATCTGATATGTAGAGCTGAATTTTTTGAGCATTGAAAATGCTCATAAGTTTTAGCGTATTATTGATGAAGAAAAAAATAGTTTGCATTCTTGTGATGCAAAATACATGAATGAAAAAGTTTTAAAAATCTATATTATCCCCCACACAAATAACTTATATAAGAATATGTCAGTAACAAGGGCAGAAACAAGGCTTCTTCAGCTTATATCCTCTGACTCCAAATCCTGTATCTTTTCATCAGCTAAACTCTGTCTTACAATCACTTATATTTTTTTTTGCATACAATGTTAATTTAAAAATATGTAAAATACCAAGTTTATTTTTTCTTTTTCCTCTGCTTGATATTCATATTAAACGTGTTGTTGCCAGGAGATTTTTTATATTAGCTTATTTTGACAGTGTCTTTTATTATTTTTAAATACTGCATTAATGTTTGATTATAAAACTGTAATGGTTAATAGCCTATTAATAATTATCCTACTTCCTTTTCTCTCTTTTTTCTTTCTTTCTTTCTTTTTTTTTTTAGTTTTAGCATAGAACCAAATTATGACTTCCTCTATATCTATGATGGACCAGACAGTAATAGCCCACTGATAGGAAGTTTTCAAGACAGCAAGTTACCAGAGAGAATAGAAAGCAGCTCAAATACCATGCATTTGGCTTTTCGGAGTGATGGATCTGTTAGTTACACTGGATTTCATCTAGAATACAAAGGTAAATATGAACATTCCATGTTAGTATCATGATTTAAATTATAGTTTTTTTGTTTTTCATTTTATTTTATACAGGAGAATAATTTGTTATGCCCTATTGTTAGTGGTTAGTTTTATGTGCATTTTTAAATGCAGACTATGTACAGTTCATCTCATTAAAGGGTTCACACTGTAGACTTTTCTTATTAGTGAGAAGGAAATTAGCATTTCCCTAATTACTACCAAAGGAAATGTATCAGACAAACAAATTAACAATTAGTATATTGGAGGAGTTGGCTGGAGCCACACAATATTGAAAAACAAAAAATAACAAAAAAAGCCTCATTTTTAGAAGCTGAAGTTTCAGTCAAATACCTTCATTTGGAGACCACTTTCAATGATAAAGGGAACAAAGTAGAGGATAATTGTATTTCAGGAAATATGTAAGCTGGGTGCCATGGCTCATGTCTATAATCCTAGCACTTTAAGAGGCCAAGGCAGGAGGATTGCTTGAGCCTAGCAGTTTGAGACCAGCCTAAGAAACATAGTGAGAGCACATCTCTACAGTTTTTTTATTAGTCAAAAGCGGTGCATACATCTGTAGTACCAACTATTCAAGAGGCTGATGCAGGAGGATCACTTGATCCTGGGAGATGAAGGCTGCAGTGAGATATGATCATGCTACTGCAGGCCAACCTGGGAGAGCAAGACCCTGTCTCTAAGAAAAAATCTACAGATATTTAAATATGTCAATATTCATAATAGAGGGAATAAATGATAGTTATAACGTTTTAGAATACTTCTGCGATTGTTTAAATGAATTATGTTACCATGCCTATGTATATTTATAAATGTATTTTTCTAAAATTTTATAATTTATATATATTTATATATATAAATTTATATAGATTTATATATATATATAGATTTATATATATATAGATTTATATATATAAATTTCTATAGATTTATATATATATCTAAATCTATAGAAACAGATTTAGATTCAGGTTGTGTAAAGTTTAAATTTATTTTTCAATTATTGAGATCATGAAGGGCATGCTGATAATTCACCTCAAGTTATCAACTGATTTCTGAAAATACATACTTTTTCAGATTTTTTTTGATTTGTTACCACCTTTTAATATTTTCAATAACTGAAAATTATATAGCATAATGAATGTCAAAGCATCCACCTGCCAACTTGACAAAAATTAACATTGTGCCATATTTGCTTCAGATCTCTTTATTCTTATCTTAAAAAAATCAAATATTACATATACAATGGAAACTCCTTTTGCATTTGCCATATGAACAGGGATTAGTCTCTTCAAGGCTATCATAAGCAGTCACAATAAATTTCACAACATGACATGGGTAAGGAAAACATTTTTAGGGAAATGAAACTCACAGGTCAGCAAGAAACAGATGCTTGGAGTCCTCCAGTATGTCTGTCATCACTTGTAACTGTTTGCCAGGGAAAGGATATCTGCTGGACATAAACATTATAGTTTTCATTCCTGTGTAAAGATTGATCCCTCCGTAAGTCTCTCATTTCACAAGGAAAAGCAAGAAAATGGCCTTGTCAGTAGGAAAATACACAGGCTGTTTTGCACAGACAGTGAGGTTTGGGATGTTGGCTGTTTATTGGGGTTTTCTGCAAATGCTACCTGCCCTGTATCAGAAGATACTTGGGGAAAGTTTAGACCTTGGGATTGTGGGTTAGAAACACTTTTGGAGAGAGTGAGTTTGACCACAACACCACTCTAACCACCTGGTAGATAATTCCCTTACCATTTGTGGGGACCTGGCTAGCTGGCCACTAGGAAAACCATAATGAGCATTTAAGGTCATTTTTGGACATTCCTGCTCTTTTCATTCTACCATCCCCCTAATCCTGAATTTGATACTTATCTTTTCCATGTATGCATGTTTGCACATATTTTTGTATTTCTTATTTTCATGTAAATTTTATATTCTTATTATGTATGTATCCTTCTGAAAACTGATTTGCCCCCTTCAATGTTTTTGAGATTTATCAAAGTTAGAAACATATAACTTTATTTATTAAGTTCTTTATATTACTGCAACATATGGCTACATCAAAGTTAATATATAAATTTTTCTGCTGATAGACATTTAGATTGTCCGAGTTTATTACTACCAGAAATGAATTTTGATGAAATAAGCATTCTTTTACATATCATCTTGAATATATCTGTGAGATTCTTTTTAGGACATCTGTATACATGAGAGTGGGATTACTGGGTCAAAGGGTATGAACCTCTTTAATGTAACTCTGTACTGCAAATTATGCTCTGAAGAGGCCATACCAATTTAAACTCTCAAAAATCAGAGGATGAGAGCTTCAGAAATTCCACAGTTTTTAAAAACTGGTACTTTTGTTAAATTTGAAAGTTGCTAATCTTATTAAATGATACCTCATTGTTGTTTTTATTGCCTTTTCCCTTATTACTATTAAGTTGATCATCTTTTTCCTATTTTGTATACCGAGGTTTCCTTTTCTTTTCTTAAAAGAGAATCTTGCTGTCACCCAGGTTAGAGTGCAGTGTCGATCTTAATTCACTGCAACTTCTGCCTCCCGAGTTCAAGCAATTCCTGTGCCTCAGTGTCCCGAGTAGCTGGGATTATAGACATGTACCATCTTGCTTGACTAATTTTTGTATTTTTAGCAGAGACAGGGTTTCACCATGTTTACCAGGCTGATCTTGAACTCCTGGCCTCAAGTAATCTGCCCACCTCAGCCTCCCAAAGTGCTGGGATTACAGGTGTGAGTCACTGCCTCCGGCCTGAGGTTTCCTTTTAAATAACTGAATATTCCTTTCATTGAACACTTTTTTTTCTAATTGGTTTACTATTTCTTTTTTTATTTGTAGGGAATCTTTGATGTATTATGACTATTAATCCTTTAACTGTTATTTATGTTGTAGTAAATATCTTACCAGCACCTTTGGCAAATATTTTCACTTTATTTCTGCCTTATCTTGCTGCGCAAATATTTTAAAAATCAATATCACAATATTTAATCCTTCCTCTTCTTAATGGTTTGTGCTTTTTATGTCTTGTTTTAAAAAATTCTTCCTTTGAGTACTCATAAAGACAGTTTCCTAAACTTGTATCTCAAATTTTAAAGTTTTGCTTTTCACCTTTAAGTCTTTCATCCATTTGAAGTTTATGTTTGTGCAAGCTAAGAATCTAATTTTATTTTTTCCATATAGATAATTGTCCTAGCACCATTCAAGGGCAGGTATTGCTATTGCTGTCAAATATCAAGTTTCTGTGTCTGTTTCTGAATCCTCTATTCTGTCCCAATGGCCTCTATTTCTGTCTCCAGGCCAAGACATCTCAATTGACATCTCATACTTCAATTCTAGCAAAGCTGTTTAACTCAGTAGTTATGACTTTTTTGTAAAGTTATTTTTTTTTATTATCTACACGGATAGTGACAGTCATTTCATTCTAATCTGTACATAATTCAATTCTTTTTCTTGACTTAATGCTCTCGATAAAGATTTAAGTACCATGTCAAATAGAAGCAGTGATAGTCATTATCTTTGTGTCATTGCAGATTTTAAAAAGAACATACTTTTTACTTTAAAGCTACCATGGCTTTACAATAAGTCAAGATATCAATCAAGTAGATTGAGTACACCACCTTATTTTCTTTCAAAATCATTTTGGTGTCTGTTAAACTTTATAACTTTTATTTAGATTTTAGAATTAAGCTTGTTTTATCCATTGAATTTGATAGGGATTGCATTGAACTTATAAACTTTTGTTAGTAAACTGAAGTATGTATAATTTTAAATCTTTCCATCTATCAATATGGCATATCTCTCAATTTACTCATACTTTCTTCAATTCCTTTCAGTAATGATTTTTAATTTTTTTTATAAAAGTTTTCTCATCTTCATCTTAAATGTCTTATATTTCCATTGTTAAGTGATAACCTTATTAGAGTTTTTGGTTGTTTTTAATAATAGGGCCACAGTAAATTTTAATAATGTTCTAGTATTTAGTGAAGTTACTTAACTCACTAGTTATAACTTTTATGTAGAGATTTTTGTTTGTTTTTTGGAATTTCTATGCAGATACTGACAGTTCTTTCATTCTAATCTGTACATACTTCAAATTTTTTTCTTGAGTTAATGCTTTTAATAAAGATTTAAGGACCACATCAAATAGAAGCAGTGATCAACAT
Source organism: Cheracebus regulus (assembly GCA_963574635.1). NCBI lineage: Eukaryota > Metazoa > Chordata > Mammalia > Primates > Pitheciidae > Cheracebus > Cheracebus regulus. Next base: position 127,819 of record CAUYQU010050726.1, on the reverse strand, counting down.
TATCTTTGTGTCATTGCTGATTTCAAAAAGAATATATTTTTTACTTTAAGGTATAGTTGGCAATATTAATAAGGGCTATATGTTTTAGTTTTTATTTATTGAGATACATTACAAAGTAATTTGTACATAAAAATTATTTACTTCTTCAAGTGAAGAATTCTACAAATTACATAACAGAACAATGTTATGTAATTTGCCAAAGTAATACAGCAGAGTTATAATTTAATTCAAAGTGGGTTCCAGAGTCCACACACTTCTCCAATATAGTATACTACCACCAATATATTATTTATCAATTATAAGAGGTTCCCTTCTATTCTCAGTGTTCTCAAAAATTTTAATTAAAATAGAGATTGAATGTTATCATTTGATTTTTTTATCAGCTATTGAAAATATCACATAATTTTCCTTTGTGAAACTCCTATTGTGGAAAATTACAGTTGTTTTATTTTTTAATTAAACCATCAATATTTGAGGGATAAAACGAGATTTTTTTTTGGTTTGTTTTTAATATATTTGACTGATTTCAACACACTGTTATTAATTGTTTTAACTATATTGCCACTGAATTATTGCTATGTATTACAAAAATGTATTATTGAAGTGGTGGTGTTGTCTGAGGTAAATACCCAAGTTCATTATCTGGTGCCAAGAAGATCAAGGACAGGGACACACACGAGAAGTAAGTTTAGGGGTGGAAGTTTAATAGGCAAAAAAAAAAAAAGAGAGAGAGAGAGAGAAAGGAGGACAGCTCTCTGTTGCAGGAGAGGGGACATCCTAAAGGGGAAAGTAGGCCTGCTGTTGACTGCATCATATTTTACAGGCAGGCTTTAGGAGGTGGTGTCTGAGTTACACAGGGCCTACAGATTGGTTTGACCATGCATGACCTTTAGTGTACGGGGAAGGCTGGTTGCTCCACCCTCATCTTCTTATGCAAATAGGGCCTTTGCCTGTCAGGGGCCAAATTGTCTTATTACTGTACTCATGGTTTGGCAAGAGGGCAGATAGAGTCCCCATTTTGGACAAGCCTAGTCCCAGGTAGCCTTTTCCTATGGGCACAACTATAGGCATTTACCTATGCAGGCTTCTGGCTTGCTGGTCTACGTCTGCAGCTTGATTTTACAGGCTTCTCTTTGTTAGAAAAGAAAATGATTTGGATCTGGCTCGACAGCACTTTCAGAGGCTGAGGCAGGTGGATCACTTGAGGTTAGAAGTTTGAGACCAGTCTGGCCAACATGGTAAAACCCCATCTCTACTAAAAAGACAAAAATTAGCCAGGAGTGGTGGCAGGTAATTTCAGCTACTAAGGAGGCCGAGACAGGAGAATTGCTTGAACCCAGGGGTGGAGATTGCAGTGAGCTGAGATCCTGCCACGGCACTCCAGGCTGGACAACAGGGTGAGACTCCAGCTTCAAAAAATTAAAACAGTTTTTTAAAAATAAGCAAAATTATTTGGAGGCTGTCTTTCATTAAAAGGAAAACCTTACTGAGAACTTCCTATCTACCTAAATAATTTCTTTATAACTCCTGTATCATTATCATTGATTTAGTACCCTCTGATTGGGCTGTAATGTTTCTTCCTTATACTGTCCTTTTCTGGTTTTGATATCAAGATTACAATACCTGACTAAATTTGGGAGCATTCTCAATTTTCTAGTGTCGAGAATAATTTGTATAAGATAGGATCATCTCTTTCTTATGTTTTCTAGAACTTCACCATAACACTATGGACCCCAGTGATTTAAAGTGGTGAAATTCTAATGGTTGTAAATATATTTAGATTTACTTTTTCATCTTAGATTTTAAAAAATCTGTTTCTAAAAACTAGTTTCTTTCATGCATGATTTCACATTTATTGACATGAAAATATTCATAGTATTATTTTATTTGCTGCTGCATGTTTTTGTTAATACTATTTAATAGTTTATTAATATTGTTTTTAGCTACATTATTTTTTCCCTTCTATTTTCTCTAGATTTGTTTATCATTTTTCTCCTTTCTTAAGGTAAATACTGCTTATTAATTTGCAATTTTTCTCTTCTAGTATGAGCTTTTGGATCTACAAATTTTCCTGTAAGAACTTTTTTTTCAGCACTTTTTTATTTATTGTACTTTAGGTTCTGGGGTACATGTGCAGATCATGTGGGATTATTACATAGGTACACACATGGCAATGTGGTTTGCTGCCTCCATCCCCACATCACCCACATCTGGCATTTCTCCCCATGTTATCCCTCGCCAACCTCTCCACTGCCTGCTGTCCCTCCCCTGCACCCCCAACAGACCCCAGTGTGTGATGTTCCCCTCCCCATGTTCATGTGTTCTCATTTTTCAACACTGCCTATTAGTGAGAACATGCAGTGTTTGATTTTCTGTTCTTGTGTCAGTTTGCTGAGAATGGTGTTTTCCAGATTCATCCATGTCCCTACAAAGGGACATGGCTGCATAGTATTTATGGTGTATATGTGTATACATATATGTATACATACATATATGGCACATTCCATGGTGTATATGTGCCACATTTTCCTTGTCCAATCAATCATCGATGGGCATTTGGGTTGGTTCCAGGTCTTTGCTATTGTAAACAGTGCTGTAATGAACACATGTTTGCATGTGTCTTTATAATAGAATGATTTATAATCCTTTGGGTCTATAACCAGTAAGGGGATTGTTGGGTCAAATGGAATGTCTATTTCTAGGTCCTTGAGGAATTGTCACCCTGTCTTCTACAATTGTTGAACTAATTTACACTCCCACCGACAGCGTAAAAATGTTCCTATTTCTCCACATGCTCTCCAGCATCTGTTTTCTCCTGATTTTTTAATGATTGCCATTCTAACTGGCGTGAGATGGTATCTCAATGTGGTTTTGATTTGCATTTCTCTAATGACCAGTGATGATGAGCATTTTTTCATATGTTTGTTGGCCTGGCCTCATAAATGTCTTCTTTTGAAAAGTGTCTGTTCATATCCTTCTCCCACTTTTGAATGTTTTTTTTTCTTGTAAATCTGTTTTAGTTCTTTGTAGATTCTAGATATTAGCCCTTTGTCAGATGAGTAGATTGCAAACATTTTTTCCCATTGTGTTGGTTGCCAGTTCACTCGAATGATTGTTTCTTTTGCTGTACAGAAGCTCTGGAGTTTAATTAGGTCCCATTTGTCTATTTTCACTTTTGTCGCCAATGCTTTTGGTGTTTTAGTCATGAAGTCCTTGCCTATGTCTATGTCCTGAATGGTTTTGCCTAGGTTTTCTAATAGGGTTTTTATGTTGTTAGGTCTTATGTTTAAGTCTTTAATACGTCTGGAGTTAATTTTAGTGCAAGGTGTCAGGAAGGGGTCCAGTTTCTGCTTTCTGCACATGATTAGCCAGTTTCCCCAACACCATTTGTTAAACAGGGAATCCTTTCCCCATTGCTTGCAAGATATGTCAAAGATTAGACGGTTATAACTATGTGGCATTACCTCTGAGGCTGCTCTTCTCTTCCATTTGTCTATATCTCTGTTTTGGTATCAGTATCATGCTGTTTTGATTACTGTAGCCTTGTACATTTTAAGCTCCTATGCAAAAATTTTGATATGTAGAGATTTATCATAATTTTATTCTAAATTAGTTCTAAGTATTGCATTATGATTTTTATTTGCTGAAGTGTTGCTTAAAAGTATTTCAAACTATCAAAACATAATTTTAATCTTCATTTTAATTTTTTCTTGTATATATATATATGTAAAGGATGAGAATTGTGGAAAGTTAACTTCTATAAATTCTGTAGTTTTGGAAATAATAACTTTCACCTAACATATCTCTTGTTTAGATGCAGGCAAATATGATAGAACTTAACAAAATAGTTTCTTCTGATGGATATTTTAATCTGTAACTTTATTATAAATTTTTAATTTATACTTGCATTGATCAAATACGTATGATTCTGATTTTTGGCATGTCGTATATAGGATTTGTTTTGTGTTCTATTATATGGTCAATATTTATGTTCCTTGTGTAATAGGAGAGAAATTTGTATTATGTAATGAGTGCAAGTTTTTATATACATCCAATAAACTTCCTAATTATGTTGTTAAATATTCATCTTCTCACCATTTTTTAACCTGCTTAAGCTAGCAATTATTGAAATAGTTGGGTAAAATATACTATTCTTAATTTGCCATTTTTTCTTAGATTTTTATTGTTTTTGTTCATATATTATGAAAGGTTATTTTCTGGTGCATATACATTGCATTTTTTCTGTTTTTATTTGATACCTTGGATTTAGTATATTTATACTTATTAGCCTTTTTATTTTTTGCTTTATATTTCTTTTGCTTTTTCTGTATTCCTAATTTCAAAATCTTCTATCTGCTATCAAATAATGTCAATATCTGAACTTTCTTGCTTATTTATTCACTTATTTATTTTTAAGTTTACTTAATATGTGGGTCCCCCTCATTCCAGTTACCCCCTACACATATTCTAAAATACAAGTTTCTTAAGAGGAAATATCTTATCTGTTTATTCACCACTCTATACTAAGTGCCAAGAATAGTGTCTACACACAGTAATGATTCAATAATTATTTGTTACTTGAGCATTGTAAAGAGGTGTCTTCTGTTTTAAAATCAAGTCATAATTTGAATATTAGAATAATAGCATTCTTTAAATGCAAGAAACCTTAGATATGTATTCCTGTTCCACATTTTATAAATGAGAACTTGACTTTGAAATAGCTATTTATGGCCTGGCGAGCTGGCTCATGCCTGTAATTCCAGCACTTTTGGATGCCAAGGCAGGTGGATCACCTGAGGTCAGGAGTTCGAGACCATCCTGACCAACATGGAGAAACCCATCTCTACTTAAAATACAAAATTATCTGGGCATAGTGGCATATGCCCGTAATCCCAGCTACTCATGAGACTGAGGTAGGAGAATGGCTTAAACACAGGAGGTGGAGGTTGTGGTAAGCAGAGACTGTGCCACTGTACTCCAGCCTGGGCAACAAGAGTGAAACTCTGTGAAAAAAAGAGAGAAAGAAGGAAAGAAGGAGGGAAGGAAGGCAGGCAGGCAGGCAGGCAGGCAAGAAGGGGGGGAAGGGAAGGGAGGGGAGGTGAGGCGAGGGGAGGGAAGAGGAGCAGAGGGAAGGGAAGGGAAGAAGAAAAGAAAGAAAGAAAGAAAGAGAAAGAAAGAGAGAAAGGAAGAACAAGAAAGAAAGGAAGGAAGGAAGGAAGAAAGAAAGAAAGAAGAAAGAAAGAAAGAAAGAAAGAGAAAGAAAGAAAAGCGCTTCTTCTATCCGCAAGCTGAAAGGTTCATACATATGACCTGTTGAAAAAAGAAAGCAAGAAGGAAACCTTATAGCAAATCTGTAGAGATAAAGTAAGGTTCTGTTGTGAATTAGTATTTAGTAAAATTATCACCATAATAAAAGTTGCAGCAAGAGTACCTCACTACCAGTCCAATGGTAGTTGATCCTTACTGGTTACAACTTTCTTTCTTATGGAAACTGGTCATGACCTTATCATGCTTTCTCTAGGTAACACTCCATGTAGCCCTTACTAAAGCCAAGTAGTTAAGCAATTGAGATAAAATCTGTTTGCCATTACCTCAGCTAAATATACATCCCTCCCTATTTCCCTAGCTTGATCAATTTTAATATTTCATCATTTCCAAAAACATAAGATTTATGTTGCCATAGAAAAAGAACTACAAATGTAATTTTTTAAAAAAATATATTATTTAGTATACACTTACTCTACTCTAGGTTCAATGATTAGCCCTTTTTAATGCATGATCTCTATTGTTCCCATGCCTACTCATGAGTATAAATGTCTTTTGTAACATGAGTAGTCATGGGAAGGATAGAGATAATGCACATATAAATGCAATAAAACATAGAACAGCCTTATAAGTATTGCTATCCCTGTTTTACAAAGGACAAAATTGGAAATTGAATTGTTAAAATGATTTGCACGCACATAATTTACTAATACCATTAACAGTAAAGTCAAAAAATATAAAAGTATAGGTAGAGAGAAATACATAATTATCTCATCAACTATGTCCAAGAAGGAACGTAGTTGGGAAGAACCCCACCCATCATCTTCACCTACTATACCAGTACCCATTTGCACACAATTCCACCAGGTCTTATTTTTATACCCCAGATGATATTTCATTACAATAATGCTCCCGAGATCCAATCTCATGAATTCTCTGAACTGGTCCTCAAATCCCTTTCTGTTTATGGGAAAATCTCATTGCCCACTTCAGGGTCTCCAGGGTCTGTCTTACCAGCTTCCCTATTTCTTATTTTTATTTCAATAAATGTTTCCTCTCTAATTGTCCAGTTTCTTAAGGCTAACAAAGTGGTGCTGATGTTTATAATGATCACTGAAAAGCAAACATCTCATTATTTTCAAGGCAGAAATATGCACACTCAAATGCATGGACATATAAATTGAGGCTCTAGATGGTAAAAATATTTTTCTTTGTCTTTTGTAACATATAGCACATACCTTGACTTAAGCATCTTGGTTTCTATAGCACTTAAAAAGTAAAGTTATTAGTGTTTTTTTCTTTTTTTTAATTTTTAATTTTTACAGGTTCATAGTAGGTATATATATATAGAGAGAGAGAGAGAGAGTACATGAGATATTTTGATACAGGTGCACAGTGTGTCATTATCAGGGTAAATGGGGTATCCATCACCTCAAGCATTTATTATTTATTTATGTTACAAACATTCCAATTATACTTTATCAGTTATTTTTAAATATTGAGACAATGAATTATTGTTGACTCTAGTCACCCTGTTGTGCCATCAAAGACTAGATTGCTCTTCATTGTATCTAAATTTGTTTTTGTGCCTTTAACCGTTCCCACTTTCCACCCCTTACCCTTCCCAGCCTCTGGTAATTGTCATTCTACTCTCTATCTCTACCAGTTAAATTGTTTTAAATTTTACTTCCCACAAATGAGTAAAAACCTGAAAAGTCTCTTTTTTTTAATTTTTAATTTTTGTGGGTACATAGTAAGTATATACATTTATGGAGTATGTGAGATATTTTGATACAGGCATACAGTGTATAATAACCATTATAGGGTAAACGAGGTATCCATACTTTCAAGTGTTTATCCTTTTTGTCGCAAAACAATGAATCTATACACTTTTAGTTATTTTTAAATGTACAATTAAATTATTATTGACTATAGTCATCCTGTTGTGCTATCAAACACTAGATTTTCTTCATTCTTTTTAATTACTTTTTTTGAACTAATTAACTATCTGCACTTTCCCCCCAGTACTTCCACTACCATTCCCATCTCTGATAAACATCCTTCTACTCTCTAACTCCATGAGTTCAATTGTTTTTAATTTTTAGCTTCCACAAATAAGTAAGAAAATGCAGTTTGTCTTTCTGTACCTGACTTATTTCACATATGTCCTCCAATTCCATCCATGTTGTTGCAAAATTTCATTCTTTTTTATGGCTGAATACTACTCCATTGTACATATGTGCCACTTTTTTTTTATACATTTGTCTGTTGATGGACACTTAGGTCGCTTCCAAATCATGACTATTCCGAATAGTACTACAGTAAACATGAGAGCACAGATATCTCTTCGATATACTGATTTCTTTCTTTCATATATATACTAGCAGTGGGATTGCTAGATCATATGGTTGTTCTATTTTTAGGTTTTTGAGGAAACTCCATACTGTTGATACCATTCTCCATAGTGGCTATACTAATTTACATCTCCCTTAACAGTATACAAGGTTTGCCTTTTCTCCCATTCTCACTAGCATTTGTTGCTGCCTTTAATTAAAAATTAAGACATATTTTATTGTTTATGTTTACTTCTACCCTCAATAAAATATATATAGTATATATACAAAAATCTTTTTATATTCAGCAAAAATAATTTTAAAAATAAACTAAAATATTTTAGATGCAGCAGATCTAAAATATATCTTCTGATAAATTTTATTTGGAGACTATAAGGAGGCAAAATAATCTTTTACTTAGTATCTGTTCAGTAGGAAAATCACTATTAAGCAGATAACATTAATTATGCATAAAAATAATGTGAATAACTTGTCTGCTTCATAATTTTTATTCAGAAACTAAAATCATCTTCTCACCTACTGCCTAGACATTCGTATAAGTATTCTCCAGGTGTTTTTGAAATTTCCAAGTGTAATTGCTATGGCATATGTGGAAATAAACAAAGTCAGTATTATTCATAGAAAGTTATTCACCAAGGATTTAAAGCAGTATGTAAACATAATAATGAGATAAGAGCATTCTCTCAAGTTGAGGCTAGCAATGTAAAATTGTTGCAGAGACAGTATTTTTAAATTTGTCAAACATGTTTCCCTTTCCTCAAAAAACAGGATATGTGCATTATAGTTTCACTGACATTTTATTGAAACTTTGGGGAAAACTTCAAAGAAGGAGAAACCAAACTTTTTAAAAGATGAATATTAGGAGAATAGACTTGTCAACGAGATTAATCCTTTCAAACAGAAATTTAAATCCTTCCTTTATCCTCCAGGGACTGAGTTCAATTTCATGAAGCCTAGCTATAAATGTTAGGTTTCTGTTCTGTCTAAAAATTACATTGTGTTTTCTTGCTTGTTTAAGGGAAGGTACAATGTAAGGTTTTATTTTTATAAATAAACAAGTTAACCTCTGCATCACTAAAGCCCCATTCTTAGTGACCAAATTAAGTAGTCATCCTGCTGGTTCTTTCATAAAAAGAGTTGTGTGAATATTTTATATGAAAAAAATGTATTTCATGGTTTGGGATGAAATTTTTATAGAGCATAAAATATTATCATATATTATTGAGTATAATATATGGAATGCAAATTTTGTTTATGTGTATAAATGTGTGTATATGTGTGCTTGGATAAGATCAAGTCATTTAGCTCTGGTTTGAAATTCAGGAATCACGTTTATCCTACTTGCACATGTCAGCACACTTCCTGCCCTACATGCTTCCCATCGCATTTTCACCTAATCTGCTCCTTATTCTCTCAATGCTCACTTTAGATACCTGCTCTTCAGGGAGGTTCCTGAATGCTTCCCTTTATACAGCATTCCAAAATTGCAAGTCTTTATTTAATATAATTCCTATCTTCACAGACTGTAATTTCCATAAGCACCCGAACATTTTCTGATTGTCCACTGCTACATTTCCAGAGTTAGTAGGGTAGTGAGCCCTTAAATGTTTGTAGTTAGAAAGGAAAGAAAGAAGGAAAGAAAAAAAGTGAAACTTCTTCAATTCTCTGATATTCTATCAAAATTATTTAAAAGTTTGGTTCCACCATTTCCTTTCTAGTTGACTTGGAGAAATTATACATAGTGTTATTCTTAAAGCACAAATTTCTCATTATTTCTTATAAATGTTAAAGTGCATTAAACTCTTTGCAAACTTTTATTAGTGAAAGAAACATATTCTTATTGGTGTAATTAAATCTATTTTGATATAAAAATACGTTTGTAGTAGCCAAACACCAAGATATAGTTGACTTAAATTCCAAAGATTCTATGACTCATATTCAGAGAGATACCCACTTTCTGATTATTATTAACACAAAACAAATTCTAATGTGGAAAAATCCACTACATTTGTTTCCCCAATTTATCGATAATGCCCTTTACATTGCATATTTATTATTTCTTAAGTAATCAATAATTACAAAATGGAGATAATCGCAAGGCCTCATTCAGATTTGTTAATAACAAAGTGTTCTAGTACCTGTTCCATAAAATGAATGAGCTAATCTTTCTATTTCTCTACTTGTTTTCAAAATATTCTGTCAGTCTCTTTGTTCATTATCTTAGTACAATGAAAACAATTCCTCTGTAGTGAAAGGATTTTATTTTTTCAATCTGTCTGTTCTAGCTTTGAAAGTGTTTGGCATAGGGATAGATAATCTGTCCAAAAATACTGTGGCTTGGATTTTGTGAAGATTTTTTTGCTATTTTATAATGGGGAGACATCTGAATGTGGGGAATGACTGGAAGAAATAGGGTAAGCAAAATGATTGCAGGGCACAGAAATAGAGATGTTTATTTTGCCCTAGGTGGTGAAATGAACTGCTTTCAACATAGGCAGAAAAACCACTTCTAGGTTCAGTAACATGAGATGAGCATTACTTGTGGGGAGATCTTTTTGTTTGAGATAGAGTCTCGCTCTGTCGCCAGGTGCCAGACTGGACTTCAGTGGTGCAATCTCGGCTCACTATAACCTCCGCCTCCAGGGTTCAAGCAATTCTCCTGCCTCAGCCTCCCGAGTAGCTGGGACTACAGGCGTACGCCACAACGCCCAGCTAATTTTTGTATTTTTAGTAAAGACGGGGTTTCAACATGTTGGCCAGGATGGTCTCGATCTGTTGACCTCGTGATCTGCCCGCCTCGGCCTCCCAAAGTGCTGGGATTACAGGCGTGAGCCACTGAGCCCGGCTGGGGAGATCTTTTAAATAAAGACGTTTTATAAAGGATCCTGCTTTTTTCCCAAAGTAACTCATTTATAGTATCTACATGTGGCTTGTAGCACATAATACTTACAACACATTCTAAAACTCTATGTGAATATATACACTAGATACTAAGTTTAATGAGAAGATCTATGAAGATCATTAGAATTTATTTATTATCTTACTAATCAATATGCATTAGCAATTTGTCAGAGATGGATAAGGGCTCCTTTGTACTTTGAGGCCCCAAACAAAGATGGAAATGGTGCTGTTGCTTTTCCTTCTGGGTTAGAAAAAGAAACGAACATGTCTTAAAGGTCCAAAAAAAAGAGTCAGTTGTCCCTTGACATTTCTGGAGAACTGGGTCCAGGTCTTCTCAGATACTAACATTCACAGATGTGAATATACAACATCCTTCCATATACATTAAATAATATCTAGATTACTAATAATATAGGATACAATGTAAATGCTAAGTAAACAGTTGTTATACTGTGTTATTTAGGGAATAATGACAAGACTGTACATAGTACAGATACATTTTTTCAAAATATTTTCAATCTGCAGGTGACTGAATCCACAGATGCAATACTGATGTATTACAGAATGCCAACTGTATTTTAAAGCAATTAATGTTGTATTAACACTGTTTTACAGCAAAACTCCGAGAGTCCTGCTTCGATCCAGGCAATATAATGAATGGCACCAGACTTGGTATGGATTATAAATTAGGGTCAACAGTCACCTATTACTGTGATGCTGGTTATGTTCTTCAAGGTTATTCAACACTCACCTGTATCATGGGAGATGATGGAAGACCTGGATGGAATAGAGCCTTGCCAAGTTGTCATGGTGAGAAACATTTTTTTTTTTTTGCTGAATTTTCATTATTATAAAAAAATAATAAAAAAATACTTAAAGTCATTTCCATGTTTCAAAACATCAACTATTCAACATACAATCTACAAGTGTGATATTGGCAATGCAGAGATTTTTGTCAAAGATTTTTAAGTTGAATTCAATAAAGAATTGGTTTTGGAAAAGTGCTTATATTCCCAGGTGTCTCTAAAGCATTATACATATTATAATAGGCAAACTTTCTGAGAACTGGGTTATTGCCTATTATGCTAATTTGTGTGCCCTCAGGACTTGTAGCTGAAAATGTTAGATGCTCAGAAAATATTGACTGAGTACATGAGGAACAAAAACACACTGAAACTGACATTTCAACACAAGTATAAATTTAAAAATTTAAATACTATTAAAAATTGATGAGAAATCTTTACTTGTAATAAGGATAAAGAAGAATATATATTTCTTCTAGGAATTAGGTTGTCTTTCAAGAGACATAATACTACATATTTAAAAATCATATACTTGTATATAACTTTATATGAGAATGGAGATACAGTGAGAAAGATCATTTAGGCAAAACAGAGAAACAATGATATCACTGCTTAGGGTTACTAGAGACTGCCTAGTTTCAGTGACTGATCCTAATGCATTGTACAAAAATTAACACAGAAGTGATATGATCTAGGACAGATTTCCCAAACTGTGGATCACCACCAGTGAATCACAAAATCAATTCATTGGTTTGTGACCAGCATTTTTATAATAGACATAGAAATGAATCAAATAAAATTACATTACAAATTAATTAAAGTAATAGGAAAAAAGTAAACTTTAAGGAACAGAGAGAGAGTACTTTTTTGTTTGTTTTTGAGATGGAGTCTGGCTGTGCTGCCCAGGCTGGAGTGCAGTGGCATGGTCTGGGCTCACTGCAGCTCTACCTCCCATGTTCAAGCAATTCTCCTGCCTCAGCCTCCCTAATGGCTGGGATTACAGGTGTACACCACCACGCCAAGATACTTTTTGCATTTTAGTAGAGATGGGTTTTTGCCATGTTGCCCAGGCTGGTCTCAAACTTCTGGCCTCAAGGAATTCTTTCAACTTAATCTCCCAAAGTGCTGGGACTACAGGGGTGAGCCACACACCCGGCCAAGAGTACATATTACTTTTGGAATTTTTCTCTGTTGTATATAAATAAATAAATAAAATAAAATAAATATGCATCTGTGTATATATATACCTGCAAGCATTCAAGTGTTTGTTTGCATTGGGCTATGATATAAAATTCATTTCTTACTATTAATTTCAGTGGAATAACAAAAATTTTTAGTATCTAATATACATGGTAATTTTTTCCTAGTTGTAGAATGTATTCACTTATGAGAATTACATGTGCATGATTTCTGACTTACTCCTTTCTGAGTTTATTTTGTCTCATCTGAGTTTATTTTGTCCCCAATTACGAAATGGGGATAATTAATATTTTTTACTTCAAAATTTTTTTATAAGAAACAAATAAATGGTAGACATCTTCTGAGATCCATCATTACCAGAACAGCTGGTTGATTTTTGACTCACATTGATGATTCCTCTATCAGAAGATAAAGAGAATAAAAAGAGTAATAACTGCTTTAGGCTTAATTATTCCAGTGAGAGAAAAAGTGATTGATGGCCTGGAAGTTTATAGAAAATTTAAGAGAAAGCGGCATAGTATTTTATTAGTATTTAGAAATGTAGAAATTAGTGTTATCTAATTTAGAATCAGAAACATCTAATTTAGCTAGAAAAAACATACTAAGTAAAGAACTTTTCAAAATTTATTGTCAGTGATTATTTGGAAACTATAGAAAATTTCTGAAATTTCCAGGAGCCAGATGCAAAATAACCAAAAGTCCTGATGCAGAAATATCAAAGGACACAAAAAACTATAGATTAAAAAGATAGAAGTTAATCACAGGGATAAATGATTAAGTAGATGGCTTTCAATGACAGGTGAAAAAGTCAGGAAAACTAGAGTATGGCATGCATTCACTAAGAATATGCCCGCCAAATATAATCATATTCTTTTCTAATAGGTCATAGAAATGTCAGTTTCAGCATAAAACGTGACATAATATTTTAAAAAAATCCTTTTGAGCCAAAAACATTTTATAGGATTAATCATAGCACAATTAAGTAGTTGATACATTGGATAGTTCATATATACAGACAATTTAGAGGGTACAAGCAGGCCTGGATTCAAATAGGTGTCTTCTGGCACTTATGACCTAAGGTAAGCTGAGTCTTGATTTTTAAATCTCTAAAACTAAGTTAATAGTTGTAAATTCAGTAGGTTATTTTGAAGATTTAATTAGTAAACATAACGCATACAGAGGATCTAATAAAGTGCCTGACAAAAGTGGGAATATAAATATATAAAGGTTGTCATTTTCAATGCAGTATTCCAAGAGAAACAAAGTACTAATAAACATGCATCATATCTTGTATTATGTGCTATATTTTGGTTAACTAGTATATTTCTCATTTTAATATTACTTAGAAATAATTTATCTATGTTATGATGTGAATATACACATTCATTCACTCCTGAAAATTGGACAGGTGTTGAGTATTTAAAAATTTCCCTAAGAGATAATTTTTACCATCAATTAAGTTAGACATGAGACTTTTAATCAAAATGGACATGATATTATTAACATCAAATACAATTTATTCAGTGTCTTTAAACTATTAGAAAAACAGTTTAAGGTAAGTTTATGATCACAAGCAATAATTTCTAGTATAGTTGGGGGAAAAAAATCCTATGTTATATAATTAAGTATATTTAATACTAAACAATGAATTTTTAAAGAAGTCTGGGTTTCTTCATGACTTTTCACTTTATTTATTTAGCATATCGAATCATAAGATGCTGTGTAATTTGCAAGGTTTTGGGAAAATCTATTAAACAACTTATTTTAAACATTGATTTTGTGGTTGTCACTGTCACACAATGAGTACTTGATATACTTTAGTCTCCTAATCAAGGTCACACATATCTAATTATTTTTCCTCAGCACTTATACACAGGACTGGCTGACTTTCAGATGGAATAACTTAATACTTTGTTTTTTCTTCGAAATGAGGTTTCACTCTGTCGCCCACGCTAAAGTGCAGTGGTGCAAGTGTAGCTCACTGCAGTTTGTACTTTCCAGGTTCAGGCAATCTGTACTTTCCACCTCTGCCTTTCAAGTAGCTGGGACTATAGGCATGTGCCACCACACCCAGCTAATTTATTTTTTATTTTTTGCAGAGACAATGTCTCACTATGTTTCCCAGGCTGGTCTCAAATTCCTAGCTTCAAGTGATCGTCCTGCCTTGGCCTCCCATAGTGCTGGGATTACAGGCATGAACCACCGTACCTGGCCTAACTTAATACTGTAAAAGTCAAATTTGGTATTTAAAACATGTATAATAAGCCAGAGGGTTCATTGTTCATAAAAACAAATTATTTTTTAAGATAAAATTTGTATTTTTATCTGAGATATGCATATGATAACTAAGAAAATAATACAAAGTAGCTTACATTTAAAGCAATGGTCATCTGCCTTATCCCTCTCTATCCTCCTATTGGTCAGAAGCTGAATGTTCTAATTTCTGTTACTAATTGCTCTGATGGCCCCTCTCATAACTCCATATAACATAGGAAGGTCTGTTTCTTTATTTACCAACTCTGGATAATCTCTCTTGATTTGCTGATATAAAAGATGATGTAACATACACAGTCCGTCTCTGCACTGTTTCAGAGTTATATTATTTCGTGTTTTTCTAGTGATTGCCTTTGTTATATGTTAATATGTTTATGCCTTTATTTCTAATGTTATCGATGTTTGAGAATTAGGTGGCTGGCCCTTTGCTGCTTTTCAGTCTAGGTCTCATCCCACAGTAGGTATCCTGACTAAAATCTCTGACAAAATTATGACTGACTGGTAGGCATTGCTTTTGAGTACATAAATAGGAAGTTAACTATGAGTCTGTGATCCTAGGAATGAAAATAAGGAAAGCTGTTTTTGTTTGTTTGTTTCTTTTTTTTAGTGTAGAAGCAAATACCAACATAATCATATTCTGCAGACTCTTAGAATACAACTGTATTTTGCTTTTTCTTATAGTGTTGCCTTAGTCTCACCCTAGAAGAGCATAAGCTCCATGCAGCCATAGACTACATATCCTATTTAACATGTAACACATTAATTTATATAAATAGGCTCTTCTTAAATATCTGTAAATACAAACTGAATCATATTAATTTATAAAGTTTGTCTATTTTAGAAGACGTATATTTATCATGATTTAGGATTAAGTGTACCTTTTAAATCTGAAGAAAATGTTTTTAAGAACTTGAGTTGGACACTGGGAGATTATATTTGTCAGAAGTAGATTCAAACTGATTGCATCCTGTGGTAAGTCCTGCTCAGTGATGAGAAACTCTGCAGTTTATCTCATGAGAATGTCATATATATTAAATGATAGCAGAACAGCATATCTGTGCCTACAATTCCTTTCATGGTTTTAAAAAAAATGGGTTTAGAAAATAATTTATTCCCTTTTTATTTTTCTTACTTTAAAAAGCATCTTTTAAAACTCTGTTAATTTAGTTATATACAGGCATACTGAATTAAAGTAGAAGGCATTTGTCATTCTTATAATCTCACTCAATATTAGGTTAAGGTAATAAAACAAAAGTAGTGACAGATTTCAGATTTTCCTTTTAATATTCATTGCTTGACATAATCATATTGCCTTGACTTACTTTGTCTAATGGCACAGTTTTATCCTTATCCAGAGCATCTGCCATCTCTCACCTCTTTTCCTCTCTTCTAGCTAGTTTTTCTCCTTCCTTTGTTCTCTGTAGAGTATCTCCAAAACACAATACAGTGATCTTTAGAGCATAGCTAATATTATACCGTATTTATGGAAAATCCACCAAGGGCTTCCCAAATTAGAATAAATACCAAAGATCTTATAATCCTAAGTTTTACTTCATCTGCTCATATACACCTGACATCTTGTTTCCTCCCTCTGCTACACTCTTTGATTGACACTAGACTCCTTCAAAGCACTAATCATATATATCTTCAAAGCACTAATCATACTTCTGACCTACATCTTTTGCACATGCTGTTCTTTCTGCCTGGAATATTTTTACCCCAGCTCTCTGGCTGGTTAGCTCTCTCATTTTCTTCAGGCGTCTAAGCTCTTATCTTCTTACTGGAAGAAAATTCCTATTTATCTTTCCTGTGCTCCTCAGAGCTCCCAGGACAGAATCAATATCCATTCTAAAATTGCAACTGTACATCCTGAATAAAGATTTATTTATATATGTAAAGCTCAAAGTACTTTTAGGACATCAGAACTGTGAAAGGTAAATCATTAAACTTCAGAGTACTGGCCACAGTATGAATTCAATAGTCTTAATCTTTTCAGTTGCTACAAAATACAGTGAGCATCCAATTAATAGGCAGTTATAAAACCCTAAGAAAAAACATATTTGGACTGTTAATAAACTATTAGCTCACCAATTATTCCAAAGATCATATCATTCATTGATTTCTTTTTGTCAGGTATTGAAAGTACAATTATGTCTGGTCCTGCATTACAAATTAGGGAAAACAACATGAACTCAACATGGTCCTTGCCCTTACAAAGTTTATAATCTGAGGAGATGCAGGCAGATAAAGTCCATTGCTAGAAATAAAAACAGTACTATGAACACAGCATGGAGATACATCTGATCTTGTTATGAAGAGAGATCAGAGAGGCTTCCTTATAAAAGTTATACACAAATTGAATCTTAAAAGTATAAGTAAGAAGAGATTGGGGGAGCTACAGGGCTTAAGGAGGTGATGTGTTTCATAACTGGGGTTCAGTGTATGTAAATATGTAGAAGCAAAGAGCAAATAGGAAATGCTGTTGGCATTTCAAGTAATTCAGTAGAACAAGAGCATAGGGAGGAGGATTGTTGACAGATGACAGCTTACCTGTATCAAGCTGGTAATAATAATATTACATATTATTTTGTATTTCACCATAATACCATGAACTAGAGACTATTAGTATTCTCATTTTACAGATGAGGAAACCAAGACACAGACAGTCATGCTTAGCAGTCTTCTTATGAAGCCATGGTCTTAATTACTGCCCTATAGTCCTTAATTCCGCAAAGGACTTTGTATTGACCTTTTTATGTCTTCAGAGCCAAAAAGTGTCTGGAATATTTTAATTGGTTTAATGTTTTACAAATGATGTGTGGCACTAAGAATAAGTGGTGAGATTAAAATCTTCCTCCAAGATAAGTATAAGAATTAAGAGAATGTAAGCTCCTACCAAAAAAAAAAAACAAACAAACAAACAAAAAAAAAAAACAAAAAAAACATGGATATAATTTTTCATCTTAAATGCATCTCTGGACAATATACAAAGGCCTATATAAACATACTTAGCCAGCACCAGCTCTGTTCTTTTCAATACATTTGTTTCACTTATGCTGGATTTTGAAAAAATAAAAAAAAAGATTTGAGTAACTTAATCACTGATGACTCTAAGGTCTGTCAAAAGTGCCTAAATACAAATATGTTAAGATTAGACATCCAGTGGTCTTCTGGCACCATTCTCTGTTCCGCTTCTAACTATATGTGGAATGATACAAGTTTCTAAGGGAAGAGCCCTCTTACCCTATTAACTAAAGAGAAAGTTTTGAAACAAACAAAAAAGTAAAAAGTCAATTATATAATTACAGCTTTCCAACTTTAAAGTTATCTCTGGTTGGTAACCCTATATTCCTTCCTTTTAATGAAGTCATATTGTCTGGGTATATATAATTCAGAAGTAAATAGCTGCACTTTTATTTTAAATATTCTGTTTAATTTGTATGATTTGTCTTGGACTAAGATCCTTATTTCAAATGTCCTTAAGGTTTACAAAATTCTTTTTGGGTGTGAAATAAGTCTAGAGTCACATTCCATTATCAATGCATATAGAGATTATCTAACCTAATATACTGAGCCATTGATATCATTTAAATATGTGGTATAATTAAAACATGCAGATGAAAGATTCATAAAACAAAAGCTTAGTGGTAAATTGTGTATTATCAAATATCTGCTTTTCATCAGCAGCACATAGGAATTGTGTTCACAGATAAAATACGTAGATTATGTGTAAGAACTGTTTTCAATAGAGAAGTGTAATGTATCTTTTATTGCATTGGAATAAAAATCAAAGCATACTTTGTTTTCATATGATGGGGGAAATTATTATTTAAATGGAAACAAGAAGATATGCTAATGTTACTGAGCACTTGCTATTTTTCTGACACTCTTACATGTACTCTGTCCCCGGTTGGCCTCCTGGATGCTAGTCTAGAAAATCATTAACATTGTCATAAACAAATCCCTGCTGCTATGGATTCTGGGGCATACTATATAGAGTAGCCAATATAAGAAGCAATTTGCAAATCAGTGTCTATAATTCGGAGTGTACAGGTTGAGAATCCCTAATCCATAATGCTTGGAGTAGAGTGTTTCAGATTTCAGATTTTTTTGGATATTGGAATATTTGCATTTATATTTACCAGTTGAGCACCCCTAATCTGAAAATCCCAAATCCAAAATATTTCAATGAGCATTTCATTTGAACACGAACTTTGAATGTCATGTTGGTGCTCAAAAATTTCAGATTTTGGAGCATTTTGGATTTTGTGTTTTGAATTAGGGATGCTCAACCTGCTTTTTATTGTTATGATGGACTTGGGGTTCATATTTAAACCATATCTCCAGATAGACAGTCACATGGCTTCTCATTGTACTGAGATGTGCCCCATTCTCCATTACCGTGTAGTCTACATTTAGATGAGACCTCAAATGTACCTTACTGATGTATTGCCAATTTTAGTGAAATATATATATTCTACTTTCATATATATATGTATATGAAAGTCGAATCAACTTAGTAATTCTCTCCGTACAAGTGAAGAAAATAAAGTATATTACAGTAACTGTCAGAAGTCATGGCAAGATTCAAATAGTATTAAGGTAATAATAAAACAAGAGATTTGAGGATAGTCAATTTTTTACTTTTGTTAAGGAATTAAAAATCCTACTAACACAGTTCATTCCACAAAATGTAGAATAGAAAGAAATTAGTTTTATTTTTAAATAAGCAGATCTAAAATGCAATATACATTGTAGGCAATCTAGGAAAGACACTACAAAGACTAGAGAGAACCTCACAGATTTATACAATAGGTTAAAAAATAATTATTAAAATTTATTTTATCTTCTTGATAGACCACTTGATGTGCCTTGTCTCTGGCATACTTTGAGAATCTTCAGTTATTGTCAGAAGTATGTGTTTACAGGTTCAATGGTCAGAAGACTGGTAACCTTGCACTATAAAATCAAAAGGTATACTGACTGTGTTTTCTAAGGGAAGTTCTAACGGAGGGGAGTGGGTTTGTTGCTTCCCTCTCCTTTAGTATACAAAGAAAATTTCATTGTTTTACTCTTGCACTTTAACCAGCAAACAATTCACTCTAAGGTTCATAAGGGAGATATATGCTTAAAGGAAGATAAGTTAGAGCTCTCTGTGCAGAAGGGACTTTGGTTGCTAATCCCAAACCACAAATCTAGTGAGTTAGACTGAACCAAATAGGAGAGTTAGTGAGGAAAGCTGAGCTGTATTTAGACTGTGGTTGTAAACAGTCTCAAGCTTATGCTAACCCTAAGACTGGATATTTTCTCCTAAATTCCAAAGCTGAGTTTTGGGACTTTTCTGATTCTGAGAATAATTGATCCAACCTGTTAGGAAAAGAGAAAAAAGAGCAAGAAAAAAGGATCATTCAATGAAACTAATATTTTCCAGATTTTGTTAGGCCACAGCAACAATCTCTGTGACAATCTCTCTTGAGGGAAAGAATACATAGAACATGACAAAGAGAAAGAATGGTGGTTTGGAGTAATTTAATTAGAACAAGGGTTTTTAAACTTTTTGTGTACTCTGATGAAGCTTATGGACCCTTTATTAGAATAATCTTTTTAAGTGCTTAAAATAAAAGCACATAGGCCTGAAAGGGAAATCAATAATACTTAAATACAGTTATTATAATATATAAAAACTATAATTGAAAATATACATTTTTCATGTGAGGATATATATGCTTCTTAACACATTAAATTAGAACTTCTAGTGACAGATCTAATAACTACTGTAATTTTCTTTTTTTTAAAATAATTAATTAATTAATTTTTTTTTATCGCATTTTAGGTTTTGGGGTACATGTGAAGAACATACAATATTGTTGCATAGGTACACACGTGGCAGTGTAATTTGTTGCCTTCCTCCCCTTCACCTATATCTGGCATTTCTCCCCATGCTATCTCCTCCCAACTCCCCACCCCCCACTGTTCCTCCCCTATTTCCCCCCAACACACCCCAGCGTATAGTGCTCCCCTCCCTGTGTCCATGTGTTCTCATTGTTCAACACCCGCCTATGAGTGAGAACATGCGGTGTTTGATTTTGTGTTCTTGTGTCAGTTTGCTGAGAATGAAATTCTTAAAAGGATGGGGAGCAGTTAGGAAAAAAACTAATATTGAGTTTTAGTTTTAGAAAATGCACATAAACATAGCCCCCAAAAAAGACATCAAACATTATTATCAGCCCATAGAGGAAATTTTAAGGAAAAAATAACTTACAAAGAAGCAATGTAGAAAAACAGCCAAACATTTTTCAATATGCACTTCTTTGCCAGGTGTTAACTTGAGGGTATCACCACACTTTCAGTTCTCACAACCACGTATGAGGAGGCTACCTTCACAATACTTACTGATTAGCAAAGTGACACACACATAGGAAAGTGTCCAAGGTGGCTTAATTAGGAGGAAGTGAAGCCAGGGTTTGAATTCAGGTTATCTGGCTCCAGGATACACTCTATCTGATCTGCCTTTCTCACACGCAAAAGGTCTGCATGGTCATTGACAGTTTCCTTGTAAACAACCCAGTCAGTGGAATGCAGCATTACTTGCCTCTCACCCTGCTGTCGGCCACTAAGTTGCTGATGGCTGGACTAAGTGGTAGTGTCTCTGTCAGTTTCCTTATCGATAAAATTAGTATTTTCCAGACCTATCCAGAATGCTTTGCTTGGAGATTGTGTGAAATAACTAATCAATAATCATAAAATGCTTTGAAAACATGGAGTAGTACATACAAGTTCAATATTATTATATGAGTTTACAGTTTGATGGCACAGCCATAAAGGTCAAAGCTATTTTGAACTGCATACAGAAAGGCACGCTGATGTAGAATTGAGAAGAAATTGTTGTCTTTCCAACAAGGGAGCTGGGAATTGGGAATATTTAATAAAAGTATTTTTCTTATTTGTGGATGGTTAAGTTCTCAAAACAAGAAATTAATTAGAAGACAAAAGAAATATGAAGAAAGAATTAACATCATTGCACCAAGTTTTCAGAGACAAGAGTGATTGGATTAAGATAAGGTAAAGAGGCTGATCTGGTTACGTGAAAACATAGACTAAATAAACCAACAAACTTCAAACACTTGAAATGTGTAAATACAAGAGTGAAAGGATGTTAGTTTGAGAGTTAAAGAAATGCCAAGAAATACAAAGAAAGGAAGGAAGAAAGGGAAAGAAGAAAAGAGAGAGAGAGAGAGAGAGAGGGAGAGAGAGAGAGAAGAAGGAAGGAGGTTGGTTCATTTGGATTATAAAAAATAAATACTTATTAAATTAATGCCTATTTGATTTGCTTCATTTTAAGGACTGTGGATTACTGACTGATCAGCTCAGATGCAGTATCAATAATGATTATGTCAAATGCCAGTGTGGATTGCCATGCTGCAGTCTAAGGAATTCAGAGACACAGCCTTAAACTGATGCAAATGGTCCTCTTATCTAGAGTAGTTCATGGGAGGTAAGTAAAGCCTTGACAGCTGGAATGATAAAAGAAAGTCTGGAAAAGGTTCTTGACATTGTATGTAACAAAGGATCTTTATTCCACCCGAACCAAGTATATTGTTATATGAGTTTTTCATTTGTCTTATATAATTGCCATAGTTTTGTGAAATAGGCACTATGTCAAATATTGTGAAAATTCAGGGCTCTAAATCAGTGGTTCTCAAACTCAGTGTCTTTTCAACATGTGGAAGTCTCAATCAAATGTGAAGAGATTACTATTATGGTTGTTACTAGTAAAGCCAGTAGCAAATATTTTTTGAGCTCTTGTATACCAGGCACTTTACATAAGCTAACTCATTTTACCCTCAAAACAGTCTTATGCAGTAGTTATTCTCATTATCCCATTT
The DNA here is from genome assembly GCA_963574635.1 of Cheracebus regulus. NCBI lineage: Eukaryota > Metazoa > Chordata > Mammalia > Primates > Pitheciidae > Cheracebus > Cheracebus regulus. The sequence goes on along the minus strand of CAUYQU010050726.1, from coordinate 105,136 downwards.
TCAAAGATGGAGAAATTGAGGCACAGGTGAGTTCAATCCCTTGCTCAGAGTCACAGCTACTAAGCAGAGGAGCCAGGAGTTCGAGGCTCAAACTTTACTAAGTTGTGAGTCATTTAACCTGCATAGAAGCATGCTT